>VZRQ01003971.1:172933-204105 GCA_013397975.1 Machaerirhynchus nigripectus | reverse complement strand
TGAACCATTTCCCAAGGGATCCAGCCTCTGAAAACTCCTGCAGCTGCCCCGTGTGTGCAACGGGCTGGGAGTGACCCCTCCGACCCCTCCCCAGCCCCAGCGGTGCAGGCACCCGGCCAGGGGGTCCCGAGGGTGTCCCAAAGGTGTCCCTGCACTGACGGTGTCCCCTTTCCTCCACCCCCCCCAGCAGGCATCCCCCTCCTGCTCCCCCTGGCCCTGCTGCTGGCTGCGGCCTCCCAGCCCCCCGGGGGGGACCCTCCGAAGGAGGCGGGGGACGGGGACGGCCCGCGCTGCCCCAGCCCCTGCGCCTGCAGCCTGGACGACTACAGCGAGGAGCTGAACGTCTTCTGCAGCGGCCGCAACCTGACGCGCCTGCCCGAGGACGTGCCCCCCAACGCCAAAGCCCTGTGGCTGGACGGCAACAACTTCACGGTGCTGCCGGCCGCCGCCTTCAGGAATTTATCAGCCCTGGACTTCCTGGACCTGCAGAGCAGCCAGCTGGGCTCCGTGGAGCAGCACGCCTTCCACGGGCTGCGCAGCCTCTACCACCTGCACCTGGAGCGCAACCGCCTCAAGCACCTGGCTCCGCACACCTTCCTGCACACCCAGAACCTCGTGTCCCTCAGCCTCAACAACAACCTCTTCAGCAAGGTGGAGGAAGGGCTGTTCGCCGGGCTCTCCAACCTCTGGTACCTGAACCTGGGCTGGAACTCGCTGGTGGTGCTGCCTGACAGGGTGTTCCACGACCTGCCCAACCTGAGGGAGCTGATCCTGGCTGGGAACAAGCTGCCCTACCTCCAGCACCAGCTCTTCTGCAGCCTCACCGAGCTGAAGGAGCTGGACCTGAGCGGGAACGCGCTCAAGGGCATCAAGATCAACATCTTCGTCAAGCTGCAGAAGCTGCAGAAGCTGTACCTGAACCACAACCAGATCAACGCCATCGCGCCCCGCGCCTTCATGGGCATGAAGTCCCTGCGGTGGCTGGACCTGTCCCACAACCGCCTGGTCTCGCTCTACGAGGACACCTTCCTGGGCCTCCTGAGCCTGCACGTCCTGCGCTTGTCCACCAACTCCATCACCAGCCTGAGGCCCAGGACTTTCAAGGACCTCCAGTTCCTGGAGGAGCTGCAGCTGGGGCACAACCGGATCCGGAGCCTGGTGGAAAGGACCTTCGAGGGGCTGGGCCAGTTGGAGGTGCTCAGCCTCAACAACAACCAGCTGCAGGACATCAGGGCCGGGGCCTTCCTGGGGCTGCACAACGTGGCCGTGATGCACTTGTCTGCCAACTGCATCAAGGTCCTGCCTGACTTTGTCTTCAAGGGGGTCGCCAAGCTGCACAGCCTCCACCTGGAGCACAGCTGCGTGGGCAGGATCCGGGCCAGCTCCTTCTCCGGGCTCTCCAGCCTGCGGCGGCTCTTCCTGCAGCACAACAGCATCTCCCTCATCGAGGACCAGAGCTTCAGCGAACTGCACGAGCTCCTGGAGCTCGACCTGAAGCACAACAGGCTGAGCCACCTCTCGCCCTGGCTCTTCGTGGGGCTGAGCAACCTGGAGTACCTCTTCCTCTCCTCCAACCAGCTCCTGGAGATCTCTCGGGACACCTTCAGCCCGCTCCAGAGACTCTTCTGGCTCGACCTCTCCCACAACCAGCTGGAGACACTGGACAACAGCGTCATCTCCCCACTGGCCAACCTGCGGTACCTCAGCCTGAGGAATAACTCCCTGGAGACCTTCTCGGTGGCATTCCTGCACCCTCCCTTCGCCCTGGAGCAGCTGTGGCTGGGGGGCAACGCCTGGCACTGCAACTGCTCGCTGAAGGGCCTGCGGGACTTCTCCCTGCAGCACCCCGCGGTGGTGCCGCGCTTCGTGCAGTCGGTGGCCGAGGGGGACGACGCCCAGGTCCCCATCTACACCTACAACAACCTCACCTGCCTGCACCCCCCGGGCCTGGCGGGGCTGGACCTCCGCGACACCGCCGAGGAGAGCTTCGCTCACTGCTGAGCTGGGCTGGCCCTCCCAGGGACCCTCATCCGCCACGGCCCTGGCCCTGGCCCGGCCTCCCCAGGGCAGCAGCAGCAGCAGCAGCAGCAGCAGCAGCAGCAGCAGCAGCTGGGGCTCTGTGGCCACCCCAGATGAGCACAGATTTGCCACCACCTCCGGCAGCCGCCTTGCTCACAAGATGCTGGATGGGCACCAGCCCCCTGGGCTTCAAACTGAGTGTTTCAGTCCCTTAATATTTAAATAGCAGCCCCCAGGGCAGAGCACGGTTGCTCCCAGCTCCCAGCAGGAGCATCTCTGGATGGGGGAATGCTGCACCCCCAGCCCTGCAGCCACAGCAAGGGGCAGCCCTGCCCACGCCAGGACTTCTATGAGACAAAACAAAGGGTTTTCCTGCCACGGAGCAGTGGAGAAATCCTAAAAGCCCCCGCGAGCTTAGGGAAGGGGGCAGAGGACTTGCTGTAACGATCCCTCGCAGCAGCAGGTGTAGGCAGGGCACACAAAGCCACACGTTGCTCACCTGATAAATGGCAGCAGACAAATAAACCTTTGGAGCTGTTGCAACCCACCTTGTAAGTTACGTTTTTTCCAAAGCTCGTGCTGCTCCCGGCCGGGATTTCTCCCCAGAGCCCCTCAGGGTGAGGGATTCAGGCTCCCGGGGGGCTCCCAGCATTTCCTGCAAGCCCTGGGTGGGTGGCACATTCCTAGGGAGGGAGCAAGAAATGCCCAGCTATCCCACAGAAGCCAACAGCCCTGACAGATTCCAGCGCTACTGCCCAGCTCTCCAAATCCCAGGTAAGTGTCCAAAGGTCAGACAAAATTTTCCTGGAAAATTGCATGAGGGGAAACCCGCTTGGGTGTGGGTCCTTGTGCAGCAGGAGCAGGGGTGGATGCTGCTCCAGCTCTCCTGCAAGCAGTGCCTGCCTGCTGTAATCCACCCTCCTCGGAGCAAATCCAGCATTTCCTGGTCTTCCTGAAACCTCGCTGTGAGGGCGAGTCCCAAAGGTGGAGAGGGAGGCAGGCAGGAGGGGCTCAGAGTCCAGGAGGGAGGAAGATAAGATGCAAGGCCACCACCTTCATTTGCTTCCCCAGCTTGAGCCTGCAAGAGGAGGGCAGGGCAGGTCCCACGGGAGCAGCAGCCACGGGAAGAGGTGCAGGGACAGGACACTGGAAAGTGAATGGAGCAGGAACCAGCTGGGCACACAGAGGAGCCACAGGCTGGGGCTGGAGAAGAGCTGTGGCAAAGCATCCCATGGCTCACAGCAAGACAAGGGACAGGCTGGATCCTGGAGCTGTTACAGGAGAGATTTAGCTGAATTCCAGGGAAAAGCAGGAAGCACCTTGATGCACGTGAAGGGCCAAGACTCAGAGCTACAGGGAGGCCTGAAGCCATGGAAAAACAGAAGTCGCAGACTTGCATTTTAAGAAAAGTGTTTACTGCCTGGAACCTTGAAAAATATTCCTGAGTCACACAGCCCCGGCAGACCCAAGGCCTCAGCTCCCAGACAGCCCCCAAGGCGTTTCCTCACGCCCAGCCTGTCAGCAGCCAGTGAGCCGAGAACTCCGAGCACAGGGGCCTGGCCTGGCTCCACGTGGGAGCAGCCAGCATGAGCCAGCCACTGAAGCAAGCCCCGTGTGATCCATCAGGCAGGGGCAGCAGGAGAAGGCAGCAGCACACGGAGCCACGATCCGGGCGATCGGAGCCGGGTGGGATCGCTGAGGGAAGAACAGCACTTGACACTGCAGCTGCAGAGTCTCTTTGAGTCTGAGGGATGGAGCTGCTTCCCTCTGGGAGTGCCAGCAGCAGCAGGAATCTGTGCTCCCCCTCCCTCCCTCACGCCTCAGTGAGACAGTTTGAGTTAAACAGCTCCTGCATCCCCTTCCTGCTGCTGGGGCTGCCAGGCTGGCACCAGTCCAGCTCCACACCCTTCCTCCTCAGGAGCTCCTCTGCGATGTATCCAAGATCTGCTGGGCAATGTGAGTCAAGGCAGGGAAGGCAGAGCTCTTGGGAAACTCTTGGATGAAGTCTCTGCCTTCTTCCAAGCTCTGGCTGAGCTGGGGGTCCAGGGGGACACAGCCTGGGGGACAGGGGAGAGGAGGGTGAGCTCACTCCCTGTACGGCCAGGGTCTGCAGCCAGGGATCAAAAACACACTGCCAGGGTCAGCTGTAGGGAAAGGGGTAGGGAAGAGCAACCACTGCCCTCCCCGAACTCTCCAGGAGACAATTCTCACCTGCAACCACCTCCTCTGGGCCCAAGACCCCACCCCACCCTGGTGCTTCCTGAGAGAGGCTCTCGCCCCTGATCCCAGCCCTGTCCAGGGACAGGGTTCAGCCCTCGGCCCCCATTTCTTGGGAAGGCTCCAGACATTCCAACATGGTTCTCATGGAGGTCCAGGCTTGTTTACACTGTCACCATGACGTCAGCATCATGAGCAGGCTGCTGGCATCACCATCTCTGCCCCAGCATGGCCAAGGGCCCACCGTGAGGAGTTTGGACGGCAGAGAAGCAAAGCACAAACCTCAGCTCTGCCCAGGCTCCTGGGGCTCACAGCCCAGCCCAGCCCAGCTGCCCCTGCGATGCTCTTTCTCTGTGCTCAGCCCTCCCACAGCACCATGAGATCAGCCCTGAGCAGAGCCACTCACCCAGGAAGGGCACCCCGGCGTGCTTGGCCAGCTCCTCGCCTCCCCCTTTGGAGAAGATGTTTGTGCATTCCTGAAGGAGGATGAGCAGTGAGTCAGGAAGCCCAGAGCCCCGTGTGACAGGGCAGGTGCTGCCAGGCCCTGAGCAGAGCCAGCTCCCCTCCAGCCCCAGGCACTCCCCGTGCCCCCGCCCTGCCCTCTCCCAGAGCTCCTTAGGAGAGCAGAGCCCAGAGCTGGCAGCGTCTCCTCTCCCTGGCTTACAGCATCACCCCCGTGGCATTTCCCAATTTCCCACCCAAGCCTCAGCACCCCACTAGCACAAGGAAGAGCCCACAAGAGCCCCAAGGCTGGACAGTAAGGTCAGGAGAGCTCACAGAGCAGTGGGGGCACACGAAGCCGCTCATGTTCTCCACGATGCCGAGGATCCGCAATCCTGCCTTCCTACAGAAGGTCAGCTCCCGCCTCACATCCCCCACGGACACAGCCTGAGGGGGAACAACATGAGCTGGGGATCCCTCTGCCCGCGCTCTCTGCGGCTCCAGAGCAGATGTGTACAACAAGCAGCCAGAGACAGCCCCGTGCAAACCTGGGGTGAATTCTCCCCCCTCCAAACCTGCTGCCTGCCAGGAATTCCAGCCCCGTGTCCTACCTGAGGCGTTGTGACCAGGACTGCTCCGAGCAGCTGGTAGGGCCTCAAGGCCTCCACGGTGGAGATGTGCTCGTCAGACGTGCCCGGCGGCGTGTCCACGATGAGGAAGTCCAGGTCCCCCCAGGCCACGTCGGTGACAAACTGTTTGATCAAAGCTATGGAAATAAACGGGGGAGACAATACAAACCCAAACCACAACGGGTTTCAGCAGGTGGCTTGGGAGCCGCGGGACAGGGGTTGGGAAGTGCCCTGGGTGACAGGGACCCAGAGAGAGGGGACAGCACAGCATGTGTCTGTCAGCACAGCATGCGAGTGATTCAAATCCACCCTTGTGGAACAGGAGCTTCGTTCTCCCAAGGAATGCCCTCTCCAGAAGGGTTCACAGAAGGTTTCACCAGCAGCAAAGCCTGGTGTTACCGTTTTTCTTGGGTCCTCTCCACACCACGGCATCGTCTGGCCTCTCCAGCAGGAAGCCGATGGACATGAGGGCGATGGCCTTGTCCTGGCCCACGAAGACGGGGACCCAGCCGCTGTCACACTGGTGCACGGCGCTGTCCTGCACCCTCAGCATGCGCGGGATGCTGGGGCCACACAGGTCCACGTCCAGGATCCCCACCTGGGGACAGGCACAGCCCTTCGGACAGGCCCAGCAGGGTGGGCTCAGGAACCCCCAACCACCCAAATTTGGGCTGCTTACAGCACTTCCACAACAGCCTCTGCAGCTCAGGAGCCACATTTGAAACACAAATGCTTTAAATTTCACACCCCTCCCGACCTCCTTCTCCACAGGGAGCGTCTCCTGGATGTTTCCAAGCGCTTTATGCCAGAACCCAAGTGGCACTGGCTGCACAGAGCCTTTAAAAAGATCCTCCAGGGATTCAGTCTGTCCCCTGCACACACATTTCCTTTTTGCCCTATTTTAAGAGTCCTTGAGCTCACCCACTTCACCCCACAGAGGGAGCGAGGGTGACACCACAAAGCAGCAAAGTCCTGTCTCGGTGCCAATTTCAACAACAAATATTGGGTGATTTAATGAAATAGATAAAAGAGAAAGGAAGCGCAGTACCCGATGCAGTTACCTGAACTGGATCACACCATCACCAACTGCACTTTCACAGAGAGCCCACATGCTGCCCACCCAGGACACCCACATGGAAAGGGTGGGCAAAATCCAGCCCAGCTGGAGGCTGGAAGGGAAAAGCCAGAGCTCAGCACCCCAAACCCTCACTCACCCTCTTGCCGGCGTTGCGCAGCGCCAGGGCCAGCTCGGTGGAGATGGTGCTCTTCCCAACGCCGCCCTTCCCGGACAGCACCAGCAGGATGTGCTGCACCCCGGCCAGGTTGGTCCTCTCTGCAAGGGTATCACAGAACCATGGAACATCCGGAGTGGGAAAGGACCCACAGGGATCACCCAGCCCAGCTNGCCCAGCACCCTCTGGGGGAAGAACCTTTCCCTGATCTCCAGCCTGAGCCTGCCCTGGCCCAGCTCCAACCCTTCCCTGGGTCCTGTCCCTGGCACAGAGAGCAGAGATCGGAGCTGCCCCTCGGGAGGAGCTGCAGCCCCGGTGAGCTCTGCCCTCAGTGTAAGGCAAAGAAGAGGTGGATGTGCCACAGGCTTTTTGTCAGCAGAAAAGGGACGCTAAGAACAATGGCAATAAACAGCGTGGGGGGAACAAAGGCTTGTCCCGATGACCTAAGAGGCAACTGGGCAGCAGAGCAATAAACACGCACGGGGCTCGTGAGGCTCAGCCCGGGCATGGCCGGAGGCTGATGGTGAGCTCAGGCCCTTGGCGTTTCCTTCCTCCATGCCACACCAGTCGCTTCCTGCCAGTCCCACGCTCCTCTCCAGCCTTGCTGCCATTCCCTGCTGTGCTGTCAGCGCTCCCGGCTCTGCTTTGGGCTCAGCTCCCTCAGCACGGAGCGCTCGGGACTGCTGTCCCCGGCCCGGGGCAGCACAGGGGCAGGGGGCCGCAGGGGCGCTCCAGCCACAGCCGGCAAACGCCACCCACCCAGCCGGGGCCGCGTTCCGGGCTCCCCGTCACGACCGGGCACGGACTCAATGCGCCGGGGCTGGCCCAGCAGCACGGCGGCACAGGCGGCATGGAGCCCGCACCCACCATGGCAGAGCTCATCCGCACCTCCGCCGACGGTAAAGGCCACGGGCCCCACAACGGGGAGGGGGAGAGAAGGGGGCCGGAGAGGGGCGAGACGGGGCCCCGCAGCGAGGCTCTCCCGGGATACCGCCCGGTGACAGCGGCAGCCCCGCGCCGGGCCCGGTTACTCGGCGCTGTCTCCCGCGGGAGCCGGGCCCGGGCCTCGGGCAAGGCTCAGCCTCACCTCCCGATAACCGGGGCCCGCCGCCTATGGGACCCCGGCTCGGTCCGGAGCTCCCTTCACCGGGAGTCGGGCCCAACACCGCGGCACCGGCTCGGCCCGAGCACCTCGGAACTCCTCGGAACCGGGTCCTAACCCCCCGCTAGGCATGGCCATTCCGGGTGGGACGCCCCCCGTGAGGGAAGCAGGGTCCCCCAGGCCGAGATCCCGGTTCCCCCAGGCCGCGGCCTCTCCGCAGCTCACCCCCGGCCGTCTCCTCCATGTTGCCTCCCCGCACCACCCGCTTCCGCTTTCCGCCGGCCCTAAGTCCCGCCCCCTCAGACTGACAGGCATCGTGTCCAGTCGCAGACCGCGCTCTTACGAGGGGACCCGCCCCCCAGGTCATTTCAGCCAATCCACTCCTCGTGCTCTTGTTACATCAGCCAATGGGCTTAGTGCTTTCCCTTAGCCAGCGGCCACCCAATGGCACCGCTCCCTGACGATTGGCACACCGGACAGCCAGTAGCACGGGGCGCCCTCAGATCCCGCCTCCTCCGTCCTCCTCCGCCGCTGAGTGACAGGGCACTTAGCCAATGGCGAGGGGGCGCGGCGCGGCCGCAGCCAATGGGCGCCTGGGGGCCGGTACCGGGAGCGGATTGTTTATGTCCCGGGAGGGGAAAGTAGGTCAGAGCGCCGCGGGGCCGGGCCGGGGCAGCGCCGGGCCGGGCCGGGCAGGTGGGCCGGGGGCTCGGAGGGACGGGCCGGACGTGGGAGCTGAGGGTTGGGGTTTGCCTCGGCTCAGGGCGGGCCGGGGTTGTGCGACCCAACCGCGGTGGCCTGGCCTGGCCTGGCCTGGTCTGGTCTGGTCTGGCCTGGCCTGGTCCTGTACGGCCGCGCCTCAGCTGCCGGGACAGCCGGGGCTCCAGTGCCCGCCCTCGGTGGAGCCGCTGCCTTCGCGGCCAGGGAGCCGGGCCGGGCCCCCCGCCGCGGTCGCCCCGCCCCGCTCGGTGCCTGGGGAAGCGCTGGGGCAGCGCGGGCGCTGTGCGGGTCACGCCGCAGCATCGCCTGGAGCCCGCGGGAAGGCCTCGGCGGCCCAGGGCCCCTCAGGGGTGAGGGGCTTTTTGTAGCAGCACTGATGTGACAGCAGGAGCGGGACAGTGGCCGTCCCCTGCGCTGGCACTGCTGAGGTACCTGCAATCCTAGGGGCAGTTCTGGGGAAGAAGGACACTGAGGGGCTGGAGCAGGTGCAGGGAAGGGAACGGAGCTGGGAAGGGGCTGGAGCACCAGGAGTGGCTGAGGGAGCTGGGAAAGGGGCTAAGCCTGGAGAAAAGGAGGCTCAGGGGGGCCCTTCTGGCTCTGCACAACTCCCTGACAGGAGGGGGCAGCCGGGGGGGTCGGGCTCTGCTCCCAGGGAACAGGGACAGGACAAGAAGAAAGGACCTCACGTTGTGCCGGGGGAGGTTTAGATTGGATCTTGGGAAAACTCCTTCATGGGAAGCTGTGTCAGGCACTGGCACAGCTGCTCAGGGTAGTGGTGTAGTCACCATCCCTGGGGGGATTTAAAAGGTTGAGTGGATGTGGCACTTGGGGACATGGGTCAGCGGTGGCCTTGGCAGTGCTGGGGAGTGTTTGGACTCATTGATCCAAGAGGTCTTTTCCAGCCGTAAGAATTCCATGACTGACTCTGCCATCAGTGCTGGATCATGTACTGGGATCTCTGTGCTGACTCTAAGCCCCAACCTTAGCAAGGGCCTGGGGGAGCAGAGCTGCTCTGTTGGGCTGCTGTGGGTGCTCAGCAAAGCTGGAGAAGGGGTTTCTGCTGGGCTTTCAGGTCCTTTCCCAGCACGGCTGTGTGAGCCCTGTGATTCCAGCAGGTGGGATTTCCAGAGCCCTTCAAAGCATCCATGGGCAGCTGCACAGCCGGCTGTGGCTTGGCCTGTCCCGCTTTTCCAGGAGCTGCTGTCCCACTGGGGACTGAGGCACAGGAGGAACAGGGGCATGTGCTTTATGGCAGGCCCTGGCTCAGGGCTGAGCTGAGGGAGGGGGTTCAAGGGTTACAGCCCTGCGGGTGCCTCTTGGTGGGGAGTTGAATCCTGCAGAGATAATCTTCAGGCAGATGCGATGGGAAGCTGAGGTTTCCCTGTCACATCCAGTGCAGTGCTCCTGTGTGGCAGCTGGGAGCTGGCGTGGTCTGTCAGGCTGTGTGCAGGGAAGGAGCCTCGGGAAATCCGTCTCTGAACAACATCCCTGCTGGACTGGGAGACAGGTGTCTGCTTCCCTTCTGCCTGTTGTCCTTGAGGCAAGTTGGGACAGGTCTGTCCCAAGCCTGGTTTCCCTTCAGAGCAGGAAAGTGGTTTCTGTTCCTCTCCAAGCACTGAGAGCAAAGTCTTCCCTCAGAGGGCAGTCACAGGTGGACAACCTTCCCTGCAGACAGACGGGCTGCAGGGGGGCCGGGGCAGTGCAGGTGGCCGGAGCCAGGACAGCTGCTGGAGGGTCACTGGGCACCAGGGAGGCTGTGTCTTGGAGCAGCCTGCTCTAGTGGAAGGTGTCCCTGCCCATGGCAGGCAGTGGAACGAGATGAGCTTGAAGGTCCTTCCAGCCCCAGCGGTTCTGGGATTCTGACAGCCCTGAAGCTCCCCAAGCCAGGTGAGAGGTGGCTGCTGGATCCAGTTCCTGCGGAGCGGCAGCTGCTGCCACCACCACTGGATTTTGGGAGCATTTCTAGGGACTAACTGAACACCTGGCTCAGGGAGGAGTTGACCCTGGGTGGAGAAAGAGGTTGAAGTTTGCAGAGGCTCTTGATGCAGACGGAACTGATCCTTTGCGTCGGCTGATCTTGTGCTGGTCCCCGCGGGGGGTTTGGTGACCTGGGGGGGTTTGGTGACCCAGGGAGTGGCCATGGGACGTGGCAGAAGTGTAACCTCGTGTCCCTTTCCCCAGCCTACCTGTCTGGGAGCAGCATGGCGCGGCGCCCGCGGAGCAGCCGGGCCTGGCACTTTGTCCTGAGCGGGGTCCGGCGCGAGGCCGACGGCCGGGCCGGTGCACGGGGCTGGGGCTACGACTCCGACGGGCAGGTAGGCCGGGCTTGGGGGGCTCTGGGTGGCACTGGGTGGCACAGGGGACGTTTTCCTTTCCCTGATACCAGGTCTGAACGGGCCAAAACCAGAATGGATTTAATAATGGTCAATATTGATACTAAGCGAAATGCTTTTTTAAGCACAGAACGGGTGTGTCATACCTAAAGTACATACAATGGTTTTAAATATTATTTTGGAAGCAGAGCTCTAGATAAGTGTTTGAAGGGGATCAGTTCCCTAATCCAGCTCGCTGTGCTCCCTCCTGGGCTGTGAGGCCCTTGGAGATGGTGGTGGAGATTGCGGGGCACTGTCTTCAGACTGAAATTTCCTCACATTTCCCGCTCTTTCTCATCTTTCTGATGTTCAGAAGTGAACATCACTTCTGAACCTGGTCCAGGTGCGCTGGAGATGGGAACACAGCAGGGAGAGCAGGAGTAAAACAGTGCAAGGAGTGACTGATTCGCCTCTCCCATCCTTCCCTCTTTTCCCTAATTCTTGAGTGTGTGAGTTGAGTTCCCTGTGCAGTGGTGGGGATACAGGGAGCTGCTCCAGGAGCTTCAGAGCCACACTGAAGTGATGAGGCCACTGCCAGAGCACAGTGTCCAAACCCAGGCACTGTGCTCCCAGAAAATGAGCAGGTTTCTGTGCCTGCAGTCACGGGAATGACAGGATTTCTAGGTGGCAGCACTTAGGAAAGTTAGAAGTTAGGAAAGACAGAACCCAAGCTCTTGGGTGTGCAGGCCAGAGAAGGAGACCTGGGCAGTACGTTGGTAAGCCCAAATAGTTCCAATTCCCTCTCTTACACAGCTGCAAGAACATGAGTTTAAAGGATTTTTGTCATTAAATACCACTTACCTTGGGGGTGAATAACAAGCAGGTACACCTGAGCAGTGTGTAAACCTAGAGTAACTTGCTGCAATCAGTGATAAGAGAATCCCTTGGGCAGCACCATAACACAGGGGTGAAACTGGGCTGTGACTCTCACAGTGTCCAGTCCAGGATCACTTTTGTCTCTTGGCTCTGGGGAACAGTAAATCAGGTTTTTGTGTTCATGAAAGTAAACAAAAGCCCTTTAATCCTGCCCTGGGTTCCCCGTGGGCCTGTCTGCAGCGCTGGTCTGAGGAGCTGCAGCCGTGCTGCTCAACTGGCTCCCTTTGTTCTGCCCCCTCTCCCTTCTCCCCCTCGTGCCTCCCGGGCTCCTCCCAGCCTCTCCAGAGCAGCGCTCGGCTCTGCTGATGGCTGGAACCTGCCTGGTGAAAGCCACAGCTTTAGCACATAATTTCCTTCACAATGTGTGTGTTCCAGACTTGCCACCCTGCTGTGACAGCTCCTCGTCCCCGGCAGGCACAAAGAATGTACCTGCACCGCAGAGTGCTGAGAGGCCCTTGCGGCTCAGCAGGCACTATCCATGTCCCAAAGCAGGGTAACTCCATGGGCACAGCCTCCCTGTGTGCCAGGCCAGGACATGACATGAGCCTGGGGATGTCCCTGCACAGCCCTTGCGGAGCTCTGCCAGCCCAGCTCCCACACCCAGGGGTGCCCAGCAGTGACCATTCCCTGTTCTCCCCAGCAGCACAGCGACTCAGACTCGGAGCCGGAGTTTTCCTCCCTGTCTCCCTCCATCCCGAGTGCCATTCCTGTGACTGGAGAATCCTACTGCAACTGTGAGAACCAGAGTGAAGCTCCCTACTGCTCCAGCCTGCACGCCCTGCACCGCGTCCGTGACTGCCGCTGCGGCGAGGAGGACGAGTGTAAGGGGCTCCCCTGGGGCTCGGGATGGGGGGACCCCTGCAGTGTCCCGTCCCTGTCCCAGCATTCCTTTGTTTACATCCCGAGGCTATAGGAGGATTACCAGCCCGTGCCTGCTGTCATGTTTCCAGGGCTAAGGGCTGAAGCTGTGACGGCGTCAGCGCTCACCTCTGGGACCTGCTTTCCGATCCGGCTTAGGCCTCCAGTGAAACAGAGCCGGTGCTTAGGGCCCTCCTGATCCCCGGAATGGCTGGCAGGGTGCCAGGCTTGGAGCACTGGGTGGGCTTGGGCTGGCTGGGAGAGCCTGTGGCATGGCAGAGCCACCCCTTGATCCCATGAGGAGTGCGGGGAGAAGGGAGGCTCTGCCTGGTGTCAGCCAAAATTGGGCCTGGTGAACGCTGACAGCTTTGGAGCACTGATCCATCCCTGGTGGGGCACTCCAGAGTGGTTCAGGCCTCAAGCAGTTCTCTGATGTGCACAGGCCAAGATTTACCCTCTTAAACAATAAGAGAAATATAAACAAACCCACCAACAGGCCTTCAAAACAAACGTCCACCTGTGCTTTGGCTTGGGGGTCGTTCCCTGAGGGTCTTTGCCCATCCTTGTCCCCTCTGTGCTTCCTCAACAGATTTTGACTGGGTGTGGGACGACCTGAACAAGTCGACAGCCACCCTGCTGACGTGTGACAACCGCAAGGTGAACTTCCACATGGAGTACAGCTGTGGCACGGCCGCCATCCGCGGCAACAAGGAGCTGGCAGACGGGCAGCACTTCTGGGAGATCAAGATGACCTCCCCGGTGTATGGCACTGACATGGTAAGTGTGGGGCACACAGAAGTGCTCAGGGTTTTGGACAGGAGCTGGCAGGATGAGGTTCCACCACAGCAGATCAGCTTTGAGGCTGGCTGGAAGTGCACAAGTCCCTGGGGATCTGGTGAGAAGCATCCTTGGGGATCTGAGGGAACTGGTGGATGAAGTGGCTTAGCTACCATCCGTCATATTTGAGAAGCTGTGGCAGTCTGGTGAAGTTCCCAGTGACTGGAAAAGAGGAAACATAACCCCCATTTTTAAAAAGGGAAATAAGGACGATCTGGGGAAGTACAGGCTGACCAGTCTCACCTCTGTGCCAGGCAGTCATGGAGCAGATCCTTTTGGAAACTATGCAAAGCTACGTGGAAAAAGTGGAGGTGATTAATGGCAGCCATCAGGGCTTTGGTAAGGGCAACTCCTGCCTGACAAATTCAGTGGCCTTCTGTGATGGGGCTGCAGTGTTGGTGGATGAGGGAAGAGGAACTGATCTCATCTACCTGAATTTGTGCAAAGCATTTGTTGCTGCCTTGCATGGCATCTCTAACCTGGAGAGACGTGGATTTGACAGAGGGACCTAGGTGCACATGGAATTGTCTGGATGGTCACATGCAAAGAGCTGGAGTCGACAGAGACCAGTGACAAGTGACATTGCTCAGGGGCTGGCATTGGGGCCAGTATTGTTTCACATCTCTGCTGGGGACATGGACAGTGGGATCAGGGGACCCTTGGCCAGGCTGGAGCTGACACCCAGCTGTGTGGGGAGGTGACACCCTGGAGGGGAGAGATGGGGCATCCAGAGGGACCTGGACAGGCTGGAGAGGTGGGGCCATGGGAAAAAATTCAATAAGGCCAAGTGCTGGTGCTGCACCTGGGTCAGGGCAATCCCAAGCACCAATCCAGGCTGGGCAGAGAATGGATTGAGAGCAGCCCTGGGAGAAGGACGTGGGGTGTTGGAGGATGAGAACTGGACATGCCCTGGCTGTGAGCACCCAGAACCCCCCCATGCCCTGGGCTGAGCCCCCAGTGTGGGCAGCAGGGGAGGGGAGATTCTGCCCCACTCAGGTGAGACCTCACCTGCAGAGCTGCCTCCAGATCTGGAGTCCAACAGCAGAAGGACATGGAGCTGCTGGAATGAGTCCAGAGGAGGCCATGGAGATGCTCTGAGGGCTGGAGTGCCTCTGCTCTGGAGCCAGCCTGGGAGAGCTGGGGGTGTTCACCTGGAGAAGAGAAGGCTCCAGGGAGACCTGAGAGCCCCTTCCAGGGTCTAAAGGGGCTCCAGGAGAGCTGGAGAGGGACTTGGGACAAGGGATGGAGGGACAGGACACAGGGAATGGCTTCCCACTGCCAGAGGGCAGGGCTGGATACTGGGAAGGAATTGTTCCCTGGGAGGGTGGGGAGGCCCTGGCACAGGGTGCCCAGAGCAGCTGTGGCTGCCCCTGGATCCCTGGAAGTGTCCAAGGCCAGGTTGGACAAGGCTTAGAGCAGCCTGGGCTAGTGGGAGGTGTCCCTGCCCATGGCAGGGGGTGGGATGGGATGGGCTTTACAGTCCCTTCCAACTGAGACCATTCCATGACTGTGAACAGGACAGTGACCTTCTCCAGCAGTTCAGCTGGGCCTCCTCACTTAGGAAAGGAAATTGGAGCTAGAAGCCTTCAGCTCCACCCTGAAACCTCTGACTTGGCTACACCAACCCCTCTGGGTGTTTTGGGCTGAGCCAAGATCAGGAGGGAAGAACTGGAGGTGGAATCTTGGTTGTGTTTTGTTGCTTGAAAAGACACTGACCTTGTGTTCTTGCTCCCTGCTTTGCCTCTCAGATGGTGGGAATTGGGACGTCGGATGTGAACCTGGACAAGTACCGCCACACCTTCTGCAGCCTGCTGGGCAAGGATGAGGACAGCTGGGGACTCTCTTACACAGGTAACAGGGACAGGGTGGCTGGATGGGCAGCAGTGGCACAGGAGGTGTCCCCAGACCTGTGAATCCCTTCGTTAAGGACACCAGAGCAGCTGCCGGCAGCTCGCAGCCCTTGGAGCATCTCTCCTGACCAACGTTTTGCAGAGCCCCTAGAGCTGGTGTGGGACCCTCCAGGGCACCAGGGTGCTACTGTCACATCACCACTTTGGGGTTTCAGTGCTGCTCCCTGTGCCCTGGAGTTGTAAAACCTCAACTTTCCCCTCTTCACCAGCTCTGGGATGGGAGGGCAGGGATCAAGAAATGCAGGGATGTTTTTGGTACTGAACGAGGCTGTACGAGCAGCATGGGAGTTGGGATGAATTCCTGGAGTGCAGGTTTTCCACAGAATGCCATTTTTTGGGTGTGTTTTCAGGACTGCTGCATCACAAGGGAGACAAAACAAACTTCTCCTCGAGGTTTGGCCAAGGCTCCATTATTGGGGTGCATTTGGACACGTGGCACGGGACGCTCACCTTCTTCAAGAACCGCAAGTGCATAGGTGAGAGCCAGGGATGGGGTGGGAGGAACTCGAGTCTGGCTGCAGCAGAAAACATTGGGAAAGCAGAAGACCAAGGTGTGAAGTGAGCGGGAGGAAGGTCACATTTGTTGTTTAATAGATTGGGATTTCGGAAAGCTTTTCCCTACAGCTTTGCAGTTAATGAATTCGGGGTAGGTGGGAGGGGGAAAGATCCCTCTGTCTAAAATAACGTGCCCTCCCCGGTGCTGTGCCCTGGCAGGGGTGGCAGCCACGAAGCTGCAGAACAAGAAGTTTTACCCCATGGTGTGCTCGACGGCGGCCAAGAGCAGCATGAAGGTGATCCGCTCCTGTGCCAGCTGCACGTCCCTGCAGTACCTGTGCTGCTTCCGCCTGCGCCAGCTCCTGCCCGACTACGTGGACACGCTGGAGGTGCTGCCCCTGCCCCCGGGACTCAAGCAGGTGCTGCACAACAAACTGGGCTGGGTCTTGAGCATGAACTATAGCACGTCGAAGCCTTCCTCCTCCTCGTCCTCAGGGAGCGACTCGGACAGCTCGTGCGGTTCGGACGCGGAGGCCTGCCAAAGGAAGAGGTGCAGGAGGACATAATGGCTCTGCACGCCAGGTGGGTGGGGGTTTGTGTTGTCTGCGAGGGCCAGCCAAGCCTGATACACCTCTTCCTTCATGGGGACATCCATTTCTACATGTTGGCAAAGATTTCTGCAGTGCTCTGGAAATCTTTGGCCTCGACATCCATCACAGGCATTTGGAAGAGTTGCTGGCTCCAAGAGGTGCCAGTTCTGACACAAGAAAATTGTGCTGAAATATCTGAGCTTCATCTCCTGATTTGCTGTGGAAGCCAGCACCTCTTCCTGAAGGATCTCTTCTCTCTGTTGGCGCAGACAACATTTAAGAAATTGGACTTGATGACAGGAGTTGGACTTGCTAATCTTCGTGGCTCCCTTCCAGTTCAGGATATTGTGGTGATTAAGTCAGCCTCCTGGTTGGAGTGTACTGGATTTCAGTCAGACAGCGGACCTGACTCATCGAGACACAATCCCAGGCCAGTCCTCTCCTCTCTGTGTGTGTAGGTTTGGTGTCTGCCATGACCTCGTCCCGCTCTGGGGCACGACGGAGCAGCAGCTGGAGGGAAAGGGCCCCCAGAGACACTGCTGGGAGCAGTTACAGGAGCTGAGCTGTGGGTGGTCTTCCTCGAGCCCCTGGGGACTTTGAATTGCTTTGCATGTTGGTTCCTGCTGCTTCTCCTCTGTCCAAGACTGTGTTAAACTGTAATAATAAAAGTAGAAGCTGTCTGTTGTTCCTCTTGGGGCCCTTGAAGGCAGGAGGCTGCAGGTGCTTGTCAAAAATAGCCTGGGCAGCAGCGTGGAGGGGAGGTTTTGGCTGCAGCAGGTGTGTGTCAGGGCTGGAGGAGGTGAAGGCAGCAGAGATGCCCTCGTCTCTGTGCAGGGCTCTTGTGCTTCCCACTGAACCAGAGGTCTGGCTGGGGTGATGTTCAGTGGAGCCAGGCTGATGCCTGTGGCTGTGCACGGGAAGGGAGGCTGCAGGGTTTACAGTGCCTGTCCTCGGGCAGGTCAGGCTGGGACAAACACCCCAAACTCCCACCCCAGAGCCTGGCAGTCAGAGCCGCCCCTCCAAGACTTTGTGGTCATGCTGGGAGGAAATGCTGGATTAGGATCTGGACAAGTGACTGATTGTGTAGTGGCCTCGTGCCACTGCCAGGGAACGGGCTCTGTGCTCCCACAGGACTGGTGCCAGCCCCAGGCCAGTCCCTGCAGGGCCTGTGGTCAGCCCATGGGGCTTTTTCCCAGCCTGTGAGCTCTCTTCAGGTGGACAGCTGAGGATTCAGGGCAGAGCTGGTGCTGTCAGTCTTGCAAGTGGCATTGGGAAGTGGAACATGGACGGGAAATGGCTTTTAACCAGTTCTCTCTCTGGGTTTCCTCCCAGCAAGTTCCAGCTGCTGCCTTTTCCTCTGCTCCCATCACAGACCCCCATAGGGTCAGGTAAAACTTCTTGCACCATGTGCACTTACTCCCTGCTGAGCTCATTCCCAGATCCTGCAGTAAAGATGGCTCTTGCTCCTCTGGGGCCAGGCTTTGAATGAGAACCTTAACTGCAGCAGCTCAGGCTCTGTCCGTGCCTCTGGATCCATGCTGCAGCCAGAACATGCTTGCCTGGTTTGCTCTTCCCCAGGAACTGCTTCAGGCAGCAGCAGCTGGAGGCAGAGGAATCCCTGGCAGGGAGGTTTCTCCAAGTTCAAGGAAGGAAGTTCGGGGGTTCTGTGTCACTGTGGAAAGCCCCAGTGAACAATCCCAAACCTCAGCAGGCACTGGGGGAGCCCTGACCCACCCCCATCCTGGCTGTGGCTATTTCTGAGTAATAGTGGAGCATTTGCTTTGGGAAAAGAGAAGCCACCTAACCCCCCATTTCCCACGGATTTTCTGGAGCTTATCCAGCATTTTCTCATGCTGGGAGTTCAGTGAACAAACTCTGCTCTGCCCTGAGCTGTGTTACCCAAGGCAGTGGTTCCTCTCCAGCCAGCTGGTTTTGACAGTTGGCAAGTGTTTTCCAAAGTGACTCACAGGACCCACCTGTCCCTGGAAGCCACAGCAGGATCCACAGTAACAGATCCCACAAAGAGCCAGTGCAGGCCATGCAAAATTAGGGCATGCTGAAGAAAACACATGGCTTGTCCAACACCTCACCTGCAAGGACAGAGCTGCACCCAGCCCCTGTTCCAACATTCCTTAGCTCTCACAGGAGACAGACAGCTTTCCAGCCAGGGGGGAGCTAAAAGAGGAAATGAGAGCCAAGAGGCTGAAGAAAGCATCTGTAACGAGACATTTATTGATGTGCAAGTCTCTGCTCTGAAGGAGAATCAGCTGCTTCCCCTGGCCGGGCTCCCAGCTGCAGCTCAGCCACAGCCAAGCACTGGCAGGTAAGAGGAGTGACCAGCACCACCCCCAGTCCCTCTGTGGGGACCAGGACAGAACCAGAACAAGGCTGGGCTTAGAGGTGTGGCAGGGTCAGTTTGCCCCAACACGGTGTCTTTGCCACTGATGTCCCATGTCACTGGGACGCTCAGAGGGTGTCATTTATCACCTTCTGCATTCTCCATAGGCCTTTGAGCACACAAGAGGAGGGAGCAGTTAGCACACATGCTCTAAAAGACCCCAGTCTTCCCTGCAGGACTCAATCCCATTGTTACAGTGAGGATCCATGACTGAGCCTTCCTCCAAACATACCAGGATGGGGGGATAAAGCTCAGAACAAACACTGCCTATCCCTTGGAAACAGACCTTGCACACACTGAGTTGTGTGTAGTCTCTCCAGAGAGAGCTGTAAAGCCACTTCATCAAATCCTAGAACAGTTTGGATTGGGAGGGACCTTAAAGCCCATCCCATCCCACCCCTGCCATGGGCAGGGACACCTTCCACTGTCCCAGGCTGCTCCAAGCCCCGTCCAGCCTGGCCTTGGACACTGCCAGGGATCCAGGGGCAGCCACAGCTGCTCTGGGCACCCTGTGCCAGGGCCTCCCCACCCTCCCAGGGAACAATTCCTTCCCAATATCCCATCTAGCCCTGCCCTCTGGCAGTGGGAAGAAACACATCTTCCAAAGAGGCTGTGCTGAGGACAGAGACCAAAGATCCAGGGGAAGGTAAAGGACAGGAGAGTATTTGACTACATGAGATTATTAAAAAAAAAAAAGTTCTGTCAGAGTTCCTCATCTAGTAGGAGTTTTATATGATTAATGTTACAAAAACAAGCACTTGCTGATAAAAATGTGCCTTCATCCATTGGCTGAGCTGCTGTCAGAAGGGTCAGAGCATCCCAGTCTCATCCTGCTCCTGCCACTCCCAGTCAGGAACAGCAGAAGGCTCAGGGGCGTGGGGAGAGGGAGAACTCGGTGAGCTAAAGCAGCTCCCTGAAGGCTCAGACAGCAGAAGAGCAAAGGAAGTGTGGGGTACACCATGAGGAGAGCTTGGTGTCCTGTGGAAAGCCCTCACAGTTCTGGGGTGACACATTTTCTGCCTGAGGGGCTGTAGCTGTCACACTGCAGCAGCAGCCACGGGGCCATCACCCAGGGCACACAAAACCAGAGCTGAGGGACAGACCATGGGGGACAGTGGATGCCCCAGTACCCCCTGAGCTGCCCTGGCTGGGTGGGCAACCAAAGATATTGCCAGGGGAACGTCAGCATGATGTGAGCAGGTCCTGGGAAGTGAGACCAAGGCAGGGAGAGGCCTGGGAGGGCCAACAGGAGGGCGAGCAGACACTGCTGGAACAAGGCTCTGGTTTAATCACACACTCACCCACAGACAAGCCTTGCTTCCCTGGGGAGCTGGTGGCACATTCAGGGCTTGTTTGCTCCATCAACACAACTTCTAGTGAGGGTGCCCATGACAGCCCTCCCTGCCCTTGTCCTCCAAGCTTTAACAGGCCACAGAGGGCTTTGAGGCCTTACCTGTAACAGGGGAGGGGTTGCTGCTGCTGCAGGGCTGACTGTTCTACTGCTGGAATTGTCACTTCCACACCTGCCAGAGTCCTGGGCTGTCCTTCTCCACTTGCAACCCCTGACACAGGCCCTGGAAGGGCAGCAAGGAAGCTCCTGCAGCTCCAGCTGTCTCCTGCAGAAAGAGCTGGGAGCAAGGCCTGAGGCTGGTGTGTGCCCAGACCCCAGACCCTGCAGCCCTCCCCTGGCATTAAGCTCTGGGCTTCTTCTAAAGCCTCTTTCTGCCAAGGGCTAATATTTTTTCCCACTCAATCTTCTTTCCTTTCTTTGACATCTCCAGAGCACGGGGGTGAAAAGATTTTCCTAAGGTCATCTTCCCTCTTTCCCTAGTGCTGAGTCACCACTGCATTCACCACGAGAACAGATTTTCATCTGCAGAAACTCAAAAGGATCTTGAGACACACAAATAATCTGGGCCCTTCCACTGACAGCATCAAGGACAGGCTGGCAGCCACTGACAAATATTCCTGTAACTTTCACTGAGGTTTCCCAAAGCTCGGAATGACTCACTTGTCCAGGTGCTTTGTTCTTGCCCTTGTCAGAGAGGTGCTGGCCAAATTCCTGCCACACGTCCAGGGAGAGCACTGTGGTGTTACCCCGTGGCTGCAGCACCCAGAGGAGGAGTGACAGAGGTGAAACATGACACACCGACCAAGGCTCAGGTGAGCCAGGACAGCCCGAGCTTCTCATCCTCTTCACCCCTTCTAGTGCCGGTGTCACCAAAGACACCTGGTGAGAGCAGCAGGGCAGCGCTGGAGTCACCATCCCTGGGAGTGGTCAAAAACCCAGGGAATATGGCACTTCCCGATATGGCTTAGTGGGGTGTTTGGGCAAAGGTTGGACTTGATCTTGGAAGTCTTTTCCAACCTTAATGATTCTCTGAAAGCACATGGGTTGGACACATCCCTGGGCGGGATGAGGCCGGGCTGGGCCGGCAGGGGCAGGAGCCGGGATGGCAGGGGCAGGAGCCGGGATGGCAGCGGAGGCAGCCGGGATGGAAGGGGCGGGAGCCGGGATGGCAGCGGAGGGAGAGGGGCCGGCAGGGGAAGGACCTGGGCCAGCAGGGGAGGGAGAGGGGTCGGCAGGGGAGGGAGAGGGGCCGGCAGGGAGGGATCCGGGCTGCCCAGAGCTGCGGCTCTATTTACTCAGCTAGTACAAAGCTGCTCATCCTTCTTAGCTCCCTGTAAGCCACGAGTCCTAACCCCCTTTGGGACACATTCCGGCAGGGCAGGAATTTAGTTCAAGGGATATCAAGCCAGGGTTTAGATGGTGTCTGACCTACTTTGTGACTGCTGTGGCATCACAAGGAGCGAGGCTGGGGGGACATGGGCCCTACATGGCAGGGAACTGAGGGAGAACCAAGAGCCCCTTTCATAGCTGGGCAGCTGGTGGTGGAGTTGGGCAGGGGAGGCTGCCTGGTTCAGGCCCCTCTGAACCAGAGTCCTAAGAACAAGGGGCTCCAAATAGTGCCTCAAAGTTTGCAGTCCCTCCTCCATCCCACTGCCAGCCGGGGTGAGGGTGGAAACCTGATCCAAGCCCGCCACCAGCTCCCTGGCAAAGCATTCCTTCACAGAACTCACACACGTGGGACTGTGCCATCAGCTCAACCCAAGTGACAGAAAACTTCAAGGACTGTAAGTTTTACCTCCAGTGTCTCTTCATGAGGCACAGGAAGCTTCCTGGGAGCTGGGGCTCTGCATTCCCTGGCTCAGCAGCTGCTGCCTGCCCTGCTCTGGGCACAGGGCTCATGCAGGAGCCCCACACTGTAAAGAGGGAAAGGTCAGGCTTAGTCCCACATCTGCCACCTCTGGTCTGACTCAGAGCTGGAGATAAAGATGTGGCAGCAGCTCCCCTGTGAGTGAGAGGAGACCCCAAACCAGGGTGAGAGCCACTGGCTGCCTCTGCTGGCAGAACTCCACAGGCCACAGCTGGGTTTTTATACAAAAAAATTTATCCACAGAGGCTTAAGTGAGAAGGAGCTGACAAGGTGATGAGACAGGGGCTGTCCCTGAGAAACCATCCCTGATGACCCAAGGGCTGGTGCCCCTCTGCTCTGGAGCCAGGCTGGGAGAGCTGGGGGTGCTCACCTGGAGAAGAGAAGGCTCCAGGGACACCTCAGAGCCCCTTCCAGGACCTAAAGGGGCTCCAGGAGAGCTGGAGCGGGACTGGGGACAAGGGATGGAGGGACAGGACACAGGGAATGGCTTCCCACTGCCAGAGGGCAGGGCTGGATGGGATATTGGGAAGGAATTGTTCCCTGGGAGGGTGGGCAGGCCCTGGCACAGGGTGCCCAGAGCAGCTGTGGCTGCCCCTGGATACCTGGCAGTGTCCAAAGCCAGGGTGGACAGGGCTTGGAGCAGCCTGGGCTAGTGGAAGGTGTCCCTGCCCATGGCATGGGGTGGGATGGGCTTTTAGGTCTCTTCCAACCCAAACCATTCTGGGATTTTGTGAAATACTCCAGATAGGACGGGACAGACCAAGCTACCATAGCTGCATCTGTGCAGGAATCTTGGATGTGATCCCACCATCAGCACAGAGGAGACTGCTCTGCTGTGCACCTTCAAGGAAGCACCTTCAAGGAAGGACCCAGGACTGGGAGCAGCACACGAGTGACACACTCAGGGCACAAGACAAGGGTTCCAGGCCCTGCACATCTCTCAGGGCACTGAACAGCAGCCAGTGCCCTGCTGCCCTCCTGGCTCACCCTCCAGAGCATCAGCACCGACCTCCTCACTGGCACTGCCTATTCCAGCCTGTCCTTCTCTAGTCTTGGATGGGACTGGATGGACTGGGAATTTCTCAGGGAAGAAGCACAGGCTGCCCAGACAGCACTGCACAGAAGTGAGAACTAACACAAACCTCTGCTTCAAAATGCAAGTGTCTCCCTGGGCTGTGTACTCCGAATGTTTCTTTAAAGGAAATCTTTTATGGACTCCATGAGAATGGAAAAGCCAAATGCAAGAAAAGGCAAGTCTGGCCTGGGCAGTTTCCTCTGAGGAAGCAGCACCTGTCCTAGGGTTAAAGGTGTATCCGTGGAGACCTCCTGCTGCACTCAGACAGCTACTCCCAGTTTTCAGAGCACTCCCCTCTGAATCAGAGCTTTGTTCCAGGGTGGAGCAATGGCAGTTTTGAATGGATCCTCTTGTCTGTTCCATGTTCACTTGGAAAGTGGCTCTGCTGCAGAGCATTCTGCAGAGCTCTGGCTCTGATACCTTATCCCCTGGGTCCAGCAAAAGGAAATCTCCTGGCTCTACCAACGCCTCTTTATCCTAAAAGGTGAAATATTTCCAGCAGGATCAGTGGTGCAGTATGAAAGTAGACAGGTCTGCACCTGTGCAGAGCCCACACTGCAAGAGGCACCAACACTCCAGGCTGTGTCAATGCTACGCTGGTGAAAGACCATGGCTGAACTGAAAGGTGAAAATCCTCCCCAAACAAGCAAAAAGGTACAAAAGGAGCCTGAGAAGGAAGGCAGTGCCAACTGCAGAAGTTGCTAAGTGTGATGAAAGGAGACAAAAAGCCTTTGTCTGCACTGCACGGTGCTGGATGGCCACGTTATCTGCACCTACATGCTCTGGAGTCTCTTACATAACCACAGTATCTGCAATGTTCTACCCAGCAAGAGCAAAAATAGAGTTCTGCCTCCTCCTGAAATTCCTGCAGTGGGGGCGAGCATGGGAACAGCCCCCCCCAGCCTCCCTGGCCATGCTGGGATCCTTCCACACTGAACCTTCCTACTGAAATGAGAAGATATTTGGTGCCAGAAGGTACCTGGCCTTTCAGGTTCCCAGTGAAGGTTTAAAAAGCGATCACTGGGCTTTCCAAACGAGGCAGCAGATTTGTTCAGCCTCTTCCAGATGTGCAGCTGTTGCCCATGGCACCCTTCCACGGACACATCTGGGCTGGGAATGCTGAGCACCCAAGTGAGACCTCTGTAGGGAGGATTTGTGGTCTCATTCTTGCTTACTGCAGCTTCCTGGGCTCGCCCTCGATACACACCTGCCTAAAACTGTGCCTAAAAGACATTGGCTCGGGAATAATCTGCCTGGGAATCCGGCCCAGCTCCATTCCCCAAGCTACCTGGTCACCAGCAATCTGCATTTCTGGGGCTCCTAGAGAGGGAAGTCAAAGCTTTCTCCCCACAGCACATCATTGCCAGAGAAGATGAGAAGGACTCACCCAGGCGGAGAGTGTCTGGCATGTTTCTCCTCCAAGTTCTGCTGCAGGGAACTGCTTGAGGCTCAAAAGAACATTTACAGTCCAAGGAAATAAAAACCTTCACGCAAGTGCCTGCACTGGGATCTTTGAGGAGACCTGTGGAGAACGACAGAACAACCCTGGTATGAGGAAAAAGAGGTGTTTCATCAGCATGAATAAACAACAAAAATAAAACAAGTGTGGAATGAGGGATTCTGCCTGTGTGGAAGTCTGGCTGCCTGCAGCACACACAGGTGCTGGCTGGGTTGGGGACTGAGTTCTTAACTTCATGACTGACACCTCTGCGGGCACCCTGAAAAGTGTCCTAGAACAAATCTTATTAAATTGACAGAAACATCATTATTTTTGTAATAGCTCTCCATGAAGGAAAACCGAGCTCAGCCATCAGGCTGGGGTTAGGAAGCTGAGTTTCACCACCTGCCACACTCCCTTCAGCCCCACTCCCATCATCCCTGTGCACACCAGGCTGGACACACACAGATGTCACCGGGAGCACACCGAGAATGTGCTCTTAATTAGCGGCCCTGTGAGTAGCTAATGAGAGCTGTCACCATCTATCGGGCACCTTCCTCAGAGCACTCTGCAATCTTTCCAAACCATGCGAGGGCTGTTTCCTTTCACAGACACCCGCTCCAGATGGGTTTTGTTTGAGATGTTCCAACAAAATCGCCCGGCTGTCCCTAAGAACGCAAGGGGAGGGCTGACAACACGCTGCTTGTCCACCTTAAAATTGTTTTAGGGGAGCGTCGCCAGCGGGAGTGCCCGGGACGGGACGGACTTAGGGATGCCGAGGGCCGGCTGAAGGCTGGGAGCTCCTCGGCGCTGCCGGCGCTCCCTCTGCCGGCACCGGCGCTCCCGGGAACGGCGGGGAAAAGCCTCCGGCACCGCCCGCACCGCGCCCGCCACTCCACAGCGGGCACTGTTTGTCCTGCAGAGACTTCGCCCCTGGCAGAATGATAAACCACCACGGCACGTCTGTGCTGGAGCAGACAGGGACAACTTTCCTCGGGCAAAGCCATGCTCTGGACCTCCAGGATACAGCCGCTAATTATTTGTTGGTACAAACGCGGGAATAATTGACTCAAAAGGATGCTGGATAAAGCAGCTGGATCCCTGCTGTTCGGAGACAGATCCCTGCGTGTCCCAGCCAAGACCGGAGCAGAGGAGAGCGAGCAAACTCTGTCTCTGAACAGGAGAAGCAGGTTGGAAGCAGACCCAGCACTCCAACAGGCACCTGGAACAGCTCTGGGAGCAAATCCAGCCCTCCACAGGGCACCCGGAGAAGGTATTTCATGTGCTGGTATTTCCAGAGGCTGATCTTGGAGGGAGCTGAACCAAGAGGTGAGTTCCTGAGAGCAGGAGCTGGAGCCCCGGAGTTCTACCGATCCCTTCCTAACGCCCCCTGAGGCTGAGAGCGCGTTAGCAGCCGGGATCTTGCACCCCAAAATGAAACCAGCAACATGTGCTCTGCACAGAGGAGCTCCCCAGCGCTGCGGGGCTGCAGCTCTGCCCTTCTGCTCTTGCAGCACGGCCCGGGGGAGCTCAGAGCGACTCTTCCAGAGGTGCCAGCCTGGGCCTGCCCGAGCTAGAGGGGCTGGTCAGGTACCACAGCAGCTCCCAATAACCGGACCAGTCTAACCACGACTAGTGTGCAGTCAGGACCGCAGCGACAGAGATAGCGAAGGCAAAACCATCTCACGAACACCCGGGACGCTGTCGCCGGGCCAGCGGCATAGGGGAGCTCAGAGGCGGCAGCAAGGAGGCCGCGGCTGGGACACCTCGCACAGGTGGAGCCTGGTCCCCCGTCGCCTCCATCGGCCCCCCGGGACCCCCGGCCCCGGCGGGCTCGGGCCAGGCGGGCACCAGGCCTCGCTCGTTGCCATAGGAACGCGCCGTACCCGGTGTCCCGGTGTCTCGGCCCCGCCGCTCCGCGGCCCCGGCACGATGGTTCCGCGGGGGGAGGTGACAGCGCGAGGGGAACACGTCCCCTTTAAGAGCGGCGCCGCCATGATCTGCCTGGTGCTGGGGCTCTTCGCCGGCCTCTTCCACAGTGGTACGGACCGGGACGGGACCCCCGGCCCTGTGTCTGAGGACCAGGGACCCCCACTCCCCTGGTTCCTGAGGGACAGGGACCTCCCTTCCCCCGGGAGCGACCCCGCGGCTGAGGGCCCAGGCCAGGGCTCCCTATCTCCGTGCCCTCTGCGCCCCAGGGCCGCGGCCAGGACCCGCTCTGCCCTCCTCTGCGGGATCCTGGGAACCCCCCCGTATCCCCACGGCTGAGAGCCTGGGACCCCCTGTGCCCGCTTGGCTGAAGGCCCGGAGGCGTTTCCCCTTCCCCCCCCTCAGACCTCTGCCCTTTCCCTGCAGCCTTCGGCGGGGTCAATGAACGAACCTTCGTGGCCATCAAACCGGACGGGGTCCAGCGGCACCTGGTCGGGGAGATCATCCGGCGCTTCGAGAGGAAGGGGCTGCAGTTGGTGGGGATGAAGCTGCTGCAGGTGAGCGGCCGGGCCCAGCCAGGCCGAGGGTCCCTGGAGCAGAGGAGCCCCTGCAGCCCCCCAGGCCCCGGCTGTGCTGGTAACCGCTGGGGGCTCTGCCTGTCATCCGGCTTGTACAGCCTGCCGGTGTCATTCCAGCACCAAATCCGCACAGCTCAGAGGAGAGCTGGCACTAGGAGGGGCGATCCCAGCTGTGGGGAGCACGTCTGCCCTTGGCTGTGCCCGTGCTCCAGGGCTGTCGCTGTAAGCTGGCAGGTGTTGCTGCTCTGACCTAGAAACTCCTGTCTGTGTTAGGCTCCTGCTGCTTCACTCCTGGAACTGAGAATCTGTGCAAGAGCTTAATTCTCTTAATTCCCTGCATCCCTGAGGTGCAGCCCTTACCCAGATCCTCGTGTGTGGGAGCAGACTAAGCTCTGTGCTCTGTGCAGGCCTCGGAGGAGCTGCTGAAGGAACACTACATCGCCCTGCGGGACCGTCCCTTCTACGGCCGCCTGGTGAAGTACATGAGCTCCGGGCCCGTCGTGGCCATGGTGAGTGCTGGCCAGGGCCCCTGGACCAAGGAATGGGGATGAAGTGCAAGGTGTGAGCAGCAGTGGCTCTTGGCACAGTGGAAGCAAGGTGGTATCTCCCCTCAGAGGGTCTCTTGAAGTTGTGCTGAACTGCAGAGATGTTTTCTGTGGTAAATTAAATTGTGGAATGGTTTGGGTTGGGTTAAATGTCTCATTCTACCCCCTGCCATGGGCAGGGACACCTTCTACTATCCCAGGTTGCTCCCAGCCCTGTCCAACCTGGCCTTGAGCGCTTCCAGGGATGGGGAGAAATCCACAGACAAATTGGATTATTTTCCAAAATCAACTTTGGAGGAATAATTTGGAGAGACTCTTTCCTGTCTCTCACCTGGGTGGATCCAGTGGGGAATTCAGAGCACAGATGAGACCTGCTGGGGCAGTTGTGGAAGCTCATCCTGGCTTTGCTCTCCCGTAGGTCTGGCAGGGCCTGGATGTGGTGAAGACAGTTCGCACCATGATCGGGGAGACCAATCCAGCTGAATCCAGGCCTGGCACCATCCGAGGGGACTTCTGTGTTGAAGTCAGCAAGTGAGAGCTTTGACTTTTTCTTCCTTCAGTGTTTCAGGGCATCCTGTCCAGGCATTCCTCTGCCAGGCCTGCCCGAGCCACATGAGTCTGCATTCCCAGAGCAGAAGTTCTCCCTTCTGTGCCAGACCAGAGCTGAGTTCTGCTTCCCAGGGTTGGCTTTAGTAGGAGGAAGAGCCTGGCTTGTGTTTTTCCTTCCTCCTGACTCCTCTGTTGAAAGCAGGCGGGGGTTGCCTGTTTTCCTCTGGTAATCAGGACTGTCAGGCTGTGAAGAGGGAGGTGCCCACTCAGTTCTTTTGTGAGAGTAGGTCATTACCCATGGGTGGTGACCTTGGGTGGCCCCAGCCTGGCTTGTGGTAGACACAGCTCTTACTGAACCATCCTGGCTTAGATCCCTGTTCCCTGGTGTCTGATACCAAACCTGCTTTGATGGAAGGGGGAAAATCTGGAGGCACAGCTGGAATCACTGACATAAAAACTGCAAATCCCAGACCTACAGCCACTTGCAGCTCCTCCTGTAGCAAACAAATGGCTCCTCAGCGTGGGAGGGAGGAGTGCTGGGAACCAGCACCTCTGCAAAGATGAGGGGTGTGTGATAGGAAGGGACACTGTGGGGTAGGACTGGCTACATCGGTTTAAAATGGTCAAGGGGGAATTTTCCAGACTGCAGCATCCCTCTCCCACCTTTCTGAGCTTGGTGCCAGCTGCTCCCTTTCTCCTTGCCCACAGGAATGTGATCCACGGCAGTGACTCGGTGGAGAGTGCCCAGCAGGAGATCTCGCTCTGGTTCCGCCCCGAGGAGCTGCCGTGCTGGGAGGACACAGCTGCACACTGGATCTACGAGTGAGGAGGAATCCCAAGGGAAGTACATCTTCCTGCTGGGACACAGGACATTTCCATCCATTTCGTGGCAGCTGCTGGGGCTGCCTGCAGATCCTGCTGTGGGATTCCTGTTCTGCCTGTGGGATCTTGGGAGTTGGGCTGTGTGTGGAACTCTGTGGATCAGCTCCTGCCAAGGGGAGCTGTTTCTTTTTTTCTCTCTCTGCTCTAGTAAGTAGTTGGTATTGTTGCTCTGTTTGCTGCAGCATCTTAAATCCCAAGTAGCTCAAGCTGATTCACTGAAGTAAAACTTGGGCTCTTGGCCCACTCCTGGGTGTTCTCATCCCTGCCTGGAGCAGGAGAATGTGTTTCCCTTGCTGCTGGGAGAGGTGCTGGTCACCCTCAAGGTGATGGGCTTGACAATTCACCTGCATTAGAAGGCTTTTCACCAAAGGCTTTTAAAGAATTGGGCTGCTCTAGGATAAGGGGGCAAATTCTCATTTTAGAGCTCATTCCCAGACAAGGAATGATGGATGGGACAATTCTCTCTCCCTCGGTGGGAGCTCTGCGTGCTGGGGCTGGCACAAGCTCGCGCAGTTTGAGACGTGCTGAGTGAGTCCGTGGAAGGAAGATTCTCCAAATGCTGTTAAACGCACAGTTCCTGGGGCTCTGGTTCCTGGGCTGTGGGAAGCAGCTCCTCCAGCTCTGCTCCGGTTCTCTGGGGCTGCACGGCCCTGACCCAACCTGACGTCCCACTGTCCCCCTGTGGTGACTGACATGAAGCAGCAGCACTGGGGCAGACACAGGAATAGAAGGGGGAGAGAGGCAGGGAAGGATTTGTGGGTCTGAGGCTCAGGAAGGGCTATTCAGGGGAGTATTTAGTTCTCCCTTGTGCACAGCACAGGCTGTGGAGTCCTGGCACTGAGCTCTGGGAGATCCCGAGATCTTCCTTGTCCCCTGAGAGCTTCCAGTGGAGCTTTCCTGCTGGGAGGGTATCTGGAAACCAGTTTGTAATGGGCTGGACACCACCTGTGAGTTGTCCCTGAGCCACCCAGCTCCTCAGAGCTGTGCTGTGTCTGAGCTCCCTGTGCAGCCTCACCAGAGCATAAGGACAGGGACAGTGACACAGAATCCTGCCACGGAACAGGGACACGGTTAAACCGAGGGAATGAGATCCCAGGGCTCTCCTGTGTGCAGGATGGGTTTGACTATGCCCTAAAAGCCTGTCCCTCTGGGTCCTCAGCTTTGTAGGTGCTGGGCAATGAGGGCAGCTCTTGGGGGCAGAGTAAAGTCACCCCCAGTCCCGCTCCATGCTGGCCCCAGGGTGGTGGGGCTGAGCAGGGCAGGGGTGGGGCTTTCCCCAGCTGCCTCAGCCAAGGCTCCTCCTGCCTCGGGGCCTTCTGCAGGCACCTGTGTCCAGCTCTAAATACCTGACAGATCCCATTTCTTCCTGGAACTTGTCCACTTGGCTGAACTCGGAGTCTGGCTGCAGCAGGGCTGCAGAAGACGCTGGTGAAGACCGAGGATAAAGCGAGTGGGAGGAAGGTCACATTTGTTTAATAGATGCATTGAGAAGAGCTGTTGGCAGCAAGAGCTGCCAGCTCTGACACAGGAAAACTCTGGCCAAACACCTGAGCTTCATCTGCTGTTGCCTCTTCCTGAAGGATCCCTCTTCTCCCTCTCCACACAGACAAGATTTAATTTGCCCTCCCAGTTTCAAAGCACACTGAGCTCCAGTCAGACAGAGGACCTGACTCATCGAGACACAATCCCAGGCCAGTCCTCTCCTCTGTGTGTGTAGGTTTGGTGTCTGCCATGACCTCGTCCCGCTCTGGGGCACGACGGAGCAGCAGCTGGAGGGAAAGGGCCCCCAGAGACACTGCTGGGAGCAGGTACAGGAGCTGAGCTGTGGGTGGTCTTCCTCGAGCCCCTGGGGACTTTGAATTGCTTTGCATGTTGGTTCCTGCTGCTTCTCCTCTGTCCAAGACTGTGTTAAACTGTAATAATAAAAGTAGAAGCTGTCTGTTGTCGCTCTGAGTTTTACAGTCTTTCTATGTTTTCATTCTTGTAGTAGAATTTCTCAGGCACTTTACTGTAAACATCAGGCATGTTTACCTACCAGTATCTATTATTATCATTCTTTTTGTTAGGCAGAGAATTATGATAGACTTTTGGTCTGACCAGTGTCATGGAGAGGTGGTAACCCCATCCTCCAATCCATGGTTGTCTCTAAAAAGATATATAACTGACTGAATAAAGAGCTGGGCTGCTTCCTTCCTCCTTTTTCCCCCTTCTTTGCCCTACTTGGCCCTTCTTGCTCTCTCTCTTTTGGCCCAGGCCCTATCC
>VZRQ01003971.1:144767-172420 GCA_013397975.1 Machaerirhynchus nigripectus | reverse complement strand
GGAGACTCCACGCCCTCCCTGGGCACCTGCTCCCGTGCTTTGCCACTCTCAGAGGAAAGAAATTCTTCCTCATGTTGAGGTGGGACTTGCTGTGTTTTAGTTTTTGGCCGTTGTTCCTCATCCTGTTGCTGGGCACCACTGGAAAGAGCCCTGCACCATCCTCTTGGCTGGATGCCAGCCCCATGGCAGAGCCTGGTTTCCGCTCCTGGGGCTTTGCCCTGCATTTTGAGCAGTACATTTGCTGAGGAGTTACGTCTGAGCTGGTGGTGTCAGCCAAACACAAAGGAGGAGTATTTGAAAATGGAAGAGGGTTAAAACTTTCATGGGATGAGAAACGGCTTTTGACCTGTTCTCTCCATAGCTTTGCTCCCAGCACTGTTAGTGGGAACACAAAAGCTCCAGCCCCAGTGCAGAGCAGGACAGTCCCCTCCCTGAGGCCAGCTGTACCTCAGCATGCCACTGATGGCTCCTACTGAACTTGCCATCAACCCCCAGGTCTGTTTGCTGGGCTGCTCTCCAGCCTCTCATCCCCCAAGGTGTGCGTACAACCCTGTCCCAGGTGCAGAATCCAGCACTTGCTGCTGTTGAATTTCACACGGGTTGTGACTGCCCAGCTCCCCGGAAGGGCCCTCTGGGGCCTCCACAGCCCCTCCCAGTTCACTGCTGTTGGCAAACCTACTTCATGTGCATTAAATTCCTGGATCTGGATGGTTTATAGAAACATTCAAGAGCACCAGCCCTCGGACAGAGCCCTGGGTAACCCTCTGGTAACTGGTGGCTGAGCTGATGTGGCTCCATTTATTTACTGTAACCCTTTGAGCTTGACCTGCTCGGAGTCACCAGCTGGTCACCCATGTAAAGGGGTACCTGTGGAGCTGTGTGAGGGACAGTTCATCCAAGAGGGTGTGAGAAATGGTATCAAAAGCTTTGCTAAAACCACAAACCACCACATCTACTGCCTTCTCTTGGTCAACACAAAGATGACTGACACAGAGCTGGGAGGAGTGGCTGATACCTCAGAGGGTGGTGTGGCCCTTCAGAGGGACCTCAGCAATGGGAGAGGGGCAGAGAGGAACCTTTTGAAATTCAACACAGGCCAGAACAGGGTCCTGCATCTGGGGAGAAACAACCCCAGGCACCAGCCCAGGCTGGGGCTGCCCTGCTGGGCAGCAGCTCTGTGGAGAGGGTGACACCAAGTGTTCCCAACCAGCTGTGTGCCCTGGGGCCAACGTGGGGGTTCCTGGGGGTGTGAGGGAGGGGATCCTGCCCCTCTGCTCAGCTTGTGAGACACATCTGGGATGCTGTGTCCAGTTCTGGGCTTCTCAGGACAGGAGGGACATGGAACTCCTGGAGCAGGTCGAGTGGAGGCTGAAGGGCCTGGAGAATCTCTGTGCCCAGGAGAGGCTGAGGGAGCTGGGGCTGCTCAGCCTCGAGAGGAACCCCAGCTGAGAGGGGCCCTCAGCCCTGGGTGTCCCTGGCTGCAGGGAGGGCTCCGAGCAGGGCCCAGGCTCTGCTCCAGGGGCCCAGCAGTGGCACCAGAGGAGCAGGCAGGGACTGATCCCAGGAGTTCCAAATGAACATGATGAAAAACTTTCTTGTACACTGGAACAGGCTGCCCCGAGAGGGAGTGGGGTGACCGTTACTGGAGATATTTCAGAACCATCTGGACACAGCCCTGTGCCCTGTGCTCTGGGATGACCCTGCCTGAGCAGGGAGTGGCACCAGATGAGCCACTGTGGTCCCTTCCAACCTGACCCATTCTCTGTGACTCTGGGGAATCAGTGCCTGAGCTTGTGACAAATGGGAATTAAGCAGATTAAGCAGGACCTTCCCCCTGTGGACCCACACTGGCTGTGACTGATGACTGCATTGTCTCTCAAGCGTCTTTCAGCAACTCCCTAAATAAGCTTCTCCAGGACTTCAACAGACACTGAAGCGGGACTGGCAGGCTTGTAGGTTGCAGGGTCTTCCTCCTCAGTCTGCTTGAGAACTGGGACACTGATCACCTTCCACTCAACACAGGCCTCTCCAGACTCCCCAAACCGCTGAAAAATAATGGAGAGAGGTCCCACGATGACATCAGCCAGCTCTATCAGTACCCTGAGATGGATTCCTTCGTGTCCCATCCAGCTGGAGCAGCCAGTCCTGAACACGTTCAGGGTCTGCGGGGAGTTTGTCGTCTCCAGTCAAGCACAGGCCTGCAGCCTTATCCACAACAGCCACTGTTTAGATATATTATATTACTCTGTTGCCCCTTATCGTAACACACATTAACTAAGTTGCATTTCATTCTACGGAAGAAACCTGAGCTTGTTTAAGGGACACGAGGGGCAGGACGAACGCAGCTTCCTGGAGGCTTCAGGCCACTGATTCCTACGAGGCTCCACCAAACGCTGCTCGGTGAGTGAAGAGGATGCGGGCAGCCGCTCCGAGAGCACCGACAGCCGCCGCTGCCGCCCTGCGCTCCTCCCAGGCCATCTGCACAGCGCAGGACGCGGANCCCAGCGCAGGCCGCGGATCCCCGGTGGCCGCCCGCCGCTCCCCGAGGGCCCGCCACCATCTTGGCGCCCCTCTCTCCCTCCCCGCCGCCGCCGCGCGCGGGCCGCCGGGACGGGGCGGTGCCGGCAGCAGGGATTGGCCCTCCTGGATCACGTGGTGCAGGGCAGCCGTCCGGGGTCGTTCCCGCGGGGTGTGGCCGAGATGGCTGTCGCTGATCGGCCGCTGTGCGAGGCGTGACCGTTGGAGCGGTTGCCGATTGGCCGCGGCCCGGCGCGAGGGTAGCACCNCCCCGCTCAGCCCCCGAGTCCCGCTCAGCCCTGGGCCCCGCTCAGCCCCCGAGTCCCGCTCAGCCCCCGAGTCCCGCCCAGCTCTGGGCCCCGCTCAGCCCCCGCCGGGGCCGCTGTCCCTGGGACGGTGGTGGCCGGGCCTCGGTGCAGCAGGAGATCAGGCGGTCGGAGCCCAGCCCTGGCCCGGAGATGTGCAGACCTGGCTCAGGAGCTGCAGCCCCGGCCCCGGGAGGTGCAACCCAGCCCGGTGTATGTGCTCAGGGCTCCTGGGCCGCGTCAAAGCGAGTCTGGCGGGGTCGTTTTGTTTCCCCGGGAGCGATGTGCTGTGAGGAGAGAGACCTGCGATGGACTGGAGGGATAACGGGGAACTGCCAGTGTTGGAGGGAAGTCTGGTACAAGGACTGACTTCTTTCTTTCTTTCTCTCTAATGATTGCAGCAAGCGCTCTCAGCACGGCCCTTTGTCATTTCCCAAGAAAACTCCAAAAGCAAAGCACTTGTTCCACTGCCAGCATCCTCCATTATCCGTGGTGAAATCCATCAGTGCAGCCCGACAGACCTTTCCTAATGCAATGGGAACGATGCCGTGAGGCTTGGTAAGACTTGGCCATAGCCATGACAGAGCCCCACAGGGTTTCGTTCACCACTCTGCATGGGCCACTGAGCAGCAGCTTCCTGAAAAGGTCTCGGAAGGAGGATGGAGAGCAGCCCCCGGAGCCCGAGCCAGCAGCCACGGCTGTTCGAATCACTCTGACCCTCTTCGAGCCGGACCACAAACGCTGCCCGGAGTTCTTCTACCCAGATCTCCTCAAGAGCTGTCGAGGGAAAGTAAAAGGGGGTTCTTCAGGCGACAAGGTGAGTGTCCCTGAGTGGGAACCTGTGTTGTAGCTGAAGGTCTCACAGGCTGTCTCAGCATCGCGGTTTGGAGAGCTGGGTCTGTTTGCTGTGAGGTGCTGCAAGGTGGGAGGAGGGTGGCTGAACATCCTGCAGGCAGGAGAACCCCCAGGCTGGAGTTCTTGTTGTCAGGCCACGCTGTGTGACTCCTTTGCCTTGGCTGGAATTTTGTGTTGGGAAGGTGCTGTGCTGGTGGCAGGTGTGGGATGTGATGCTCGTTTAGTTTAGAATGGCTGGATCTAAAGTGAGTTTTGGTACGTGGGTGGCTGGCAGTGATAAGGAGCTGTTTTCCAAAGAGCACCAAAGGAGACATGAATGAAGTGTAGCATCTAAACTTTGAGTTAGGAGTGTTTGTCTAAGAAAAGAAACTTATTGGGTTCTATTCCTTTTACTATTTCCCTTCAGAACTGTTAGCAGTCAGTTGATGTTTTATGCTGCTTCATTTTTGGGGGCTTTTTTTGAGAGTTGGGAGAAACAGAGGCAGGTACAAAACCAGCCAAGAAAGCACCCAAACCACAGAGACACTCTCAGAATCCCAGCACAGTTTGGCTTGCAAAGGGCCTTAAAGCCCATCCCATTCCACCCCATGCCATGGCAGGGACACCTTCCACTATCCCAGGCTGCTCCAAGCCCTGTCCATCCTGGCCTTGGACACTGCCAGGGATCCAGGGGCAGCCACAGCTGCTCTGGGCACCCTGTGCCAGGGCCTCCCCACCCTCCCAGGGAACAATTCCTTCCCCATATCCCATCCAGCCCTGCCCTCTGGCAGTGGGAAGCCATTCTCCCTTTTCCTGGCACTCCAGGCTCTTGTCCCCAGTCCCTCTCCAGCTCTCCTGGAGCCCCTTTAGGCCCTGGAAGGTGCTCCAGCCCTTGGGGCATCTCCGTGTCTTTCTCTGGATTCAGTCCAGCAGCTCCACATCCTTCCTGTGCTGGGCCCCAGGGCTGGAGGCAGCTGTGCAGGTGGGGTCTCACCTGAGTGGGGCAGAATCCCCCCCTCCCCTGCTGCCCACGCTGGGGCTCAGCCCAGCACAGGGGGTTTCTGGGCCAGGGAAAGTCCAGCTGTCACCCACCAATACCCCAAATCCTTCCCTCAGGGCTGCTCTCAATCCCTTCATCCCCCAGCCTGGAGTGATCCCATGGGTTCCCTGGCCCAGCTGCAGCACCAGCACTTGGCTGTGTTGAACCTCGTGGGGTTCCATGGTCCCACCTCTCCAGCCTGTCCAGGTCCCACTGGATGGCCTCCCATCCCTGGGTGTGCCAGCCACACCACACAGCTGGGGGTCATCCCCAGACATGCTAAGAGTGCCCTGATCCTGCTGTCCACGTCCCTGATGAAGATATTGGCCAGCACTGTCCTAAAGGTTGATTTATCTGAGCTTCTGCCCAGCTGCTCCAGTTAGGATGGGTTTAATTCATGGGGTTTTGGTGGCAGTGTGACAGGATTGACTGTCATGGTTTCACCCCTTCTGTTTCTACAGAAGAAAGACCCAGCTGATCCCTTCAATGATGAGGAAAAAGAAAGGCATAAAGTGGAGGCTCTTGCTAGGAAGTTTGAAGAAAAATATGTAAGTGTTTCTTCTTTAAGTGATATTATTCCTTGGGCTGGGCAGTGCTGTTCAGCTCTCAGGCAGTGCTTTTGATGCTCACTGGCTCTCAAGTTCCTGTTCTCCCCCAGTCCTTTATCCTGGCTGCCACGTGCTGGTTTTTATGTTCTTTTTCTGTCTCAGGGCTGCAAAAATAGTTCAGATTCATTCTTAAATCAGATGGGTCTGATTGAAGCGAATGATGTGAACTAAAGTGAGTGGCAGATCGCTTACTGTGATTGATAAAATTGAATTTCCTGAAGCAAAAATGATTTTCTAGGCCTTGTTGCTGCGGCAGGGTGGAATCTGCCGAGTCTCTGAGCATGGGGCTGGGATGAGTCCACTGCCCTCAGGACACTGCTGCATGCATCTGTGTTACCTGTTCCTTTCTGTTCTCCCTTTTGCATTGTTTCTGTAGCTGGCAGTAAAACCATGCTGTGTTTTACCTCTGGCACTTTGGGGTAGCAAGTTGTGTGTTGTTTTCTGATCCAGATTTGGCCCGTGGGTCACCCTGACACAGTTCTGTGTGTGTTTGATGTCTGTAGCACTGAGTCTGTATCCATGGGAGCACTCAGGGGAGAGCAAACCCTGTGGAGGAGAGCCCTGGCAGGAATGTTGAAGGGGTGCAGACCCAGTTCAGTGCAGAGTCTGGCTGGCAGCTTTTCATTTGGCTGCACTGTTTTGTTTCTGTATGACAAGGCTTCAAACTGGACTTACCACACCCTGTGAGTACAGCGTGATGGGAGCCAACCCTGGTGTGGTTCTGCTGTAGCTTTTCTGTCCTGGAGCCAGTGTTGCTGTCCTGTATCAGGGTATCTCTGTGGTGCTGGAAGGGAAAAGTGATCACAGTGTCCATGTTTCCTTGTTCAGGGTGGCAAGAGGCGCAGGAAGGACCGGATTCAGGATTTGATTGATATGGGGTATGGCTATGATGAGTCCGACTCCTTCATCGACAACTCGGAAGCTGTGAGTGCTGGGGGGTGTGAGAGTGGCTAAAGGTGGCTGCCTGGGGGGCTGAACCTGGGCTGGGAGTGAGCCAGGAGGGTGCCAGGGCCAGGGAGTGAGAGCTCCTGGGGCAGCTGCGTGGCAGGAGATGCTGGTAGGCATTCCAGGCTGTTCTTGGGGGAGCACAATCTCCTCAGTCTCGTGAGCAGTGACAGGACTCGAGGCAATGGCTGGAGCTGAGTCAGGGAGGTTTAGGTGGGATATCAGGCAAAGGTTCTTCCCCCAGAGGGTTGTCAGGCACTGAACAGCTTTCTCAGGGGAAGTAGTCACAGCACCAAGCCTGTGTGAGCTCAAGAAGCGTTTGGACAATGCTGTCCAAATCCAGGTTGGGATTGTTGGGGTGTCTGTGCAGGGCCAGGAGTTGGACTCAATCCTGATGGGTCCCTTCCAACGCAGCACATTTTGTGATTCTGTGAATCCCACTGCATTTTCCAAGCAGCTGAGCTATGGAATGAAGTAACCAAGCTCCCAGTGCCAATAAACTGTTCTCTGTTACTTCCAGTACGATGAGCTGGTTCCCGCTTCTCTCACCACGAAGTACGGAGGGTTTTACATCAACTCAGGAACGCTGCAGTTCCGGCAGGCCTCTGAGTCTGAGGATGACTATGTCAAAGAGAAGAAGAAGAAGTGTCCCAAGGTCAGCGAGGCAGCTTTCTCAGTTATTCCCTCTGTTACAGCTCAGAGCTTGCTGCATGAAAGTGTGTTGACATCCAGAGTGGGAGAGATTCGTGACTTGGCGTGGACAGAACAGGGATGAGCACTTGAAATCCCATTGTGTCCTAACATTTCTTAGTAAAATGAAGCATGTCTGGCATGGGTAAGACTCTGGTGGGGTTACCTGGTTCCTGGAGCAGAGGTGACAGCAGCTCCCTGTCACCCTGGAAGTCACAGCATTATGGGTGTGCTGTCAAATGCTGAAGGCAACACGTGCCAGCACCGTGGTGAAGGATGTGGGGGGGGTTGGGTTAATGAGTCCTGTGTTTTCACGTTCTTGGGAGAGGTCCCAAAGTGGCTGTGGGAGTGCTGGTGATGCTGTGGGAAACTCTCTGATTGTGACTCGTTTTTAACCCTCTGCAGAAGCGGAAGTTGAAAGATGGGGGTGAAAAAATAAAGAAGAAGAAGAAGGATGATTCTTACGACAAGGAAAAGAAATCGAAGAAGTCCAAGTTTCCAAAAGCTGGGTAAGAAGGGCAGGAGGGAATTCTTGCTGCTCAGCACCTTGTTTCAGGGTTCCAGGTGGCTGCAGTAGGAACCTGTTGCAGTGTGGGGTGGCTCGAATGCACATTGCAGAATTGCACATGCACAGCAGGAAAAGCCCTGTTGCTTCCAAAGTGGGACAGAAAGGCAGGGGATGATCAGGGAAGGAGCACAGCTCTGCAGCAGCCGTGTCTGAGCAAAGCAGGGCACAGCTGGCTGCAGGAGTGGTGTTTTTGGAGCTCTGTTTAGGCACTGACAGTGGGAACAGATATGGGGAGTAGAGAGAAAAATAACAACTGTTGGGACAAAGCTGTGGGAGGAAAGGCAGGTGGGAAGGGCTTGGACTCGGGGCTGTACGAGTGCCGGGCTGGCAGGGAGGGAGAGGTTACAAGGCAGGCTGTGTTACTGCTCTCTCTGGGCAATCCTTTGTACTCCTGCCCAAAGTATTTCTTGGATGAGTGCTCAGCTCTTTTATAGCTTTTGGGCTGTAAAATGGAGTGGTTTTTCTTTTTGTTCTGAGTCATCTTGTGCTGTAGCTGTGTCCTTTGGTCTGCCTGGCCTGTCTCTTTCAGTATCTATATCTGTTGCTTTTCACTCATTTCTTATATTTTCCTCCTTTTTCCTTCTTCCTTTAACTATTCCTTGTAATTTATTTTCTCCTGCATGGGTCTGCTTTTGGGCAACAGCAAAACCACGTGTCTGACGTGGTATCATCAGTGTGTGATCCCTTCCAAGCGAGCAAGGAAAGGAATTTGCTCTCCTGCTTTTATCACAGCAGAAAGCTTCACACTAGCTCTGTCCTGCCTCAGTTCCTCTGTACCAATTGTGCATTTCCCAACCTTCCTTGCTGGAATAACAATCATATCATATAGCTAAGTGAAAGCAGAGCTCTTTGGAGGTGGTTTAAGCACCAGCACCCCTCTGCAGTGAGTCGGGACAGCCTTCTCTGAGCTGAGATGAACAGGCAGGACCTTGAGACTTTCAGAAGCTGTAAAATACTTTTTCTGGTGTGATTGGTTAAGGGGCTAAGACTTTCCAGGGAATTGTGCCTGAAGTGAACTGAGGGGAAGGGGCCCTCTCTGCTCCTTGATCTCGTATTCAGTTCCCTTTCCCCCTCCACGCTTTGTTTGCAGCTTCACAGCGTTAAACGCAAGTAAGGAGAAGAAGAAGAAGAAATACTCTGGAGCTCTCAGTGTCAAGGAGATGCTGAAGAAGTTTCAGAAGGAGAAGGATGCTCAGAAGAAAAAAGATGAAGAGCAGAAAGTGGTGACTCCTTCCCCAGCAGACCCTGCAGCCCCAAGGGAGGCAGAGGCCATGGCCGACCCTCTGCTCTCGCTCTTCGGCCACGCCAGTGACAGTGACCTGCTCCAGGCAGCCACAGCCGTGGACTCCCTGAGTGAGCTGGACCTGGAGCGGCTCCTCAGCGAGTCCCCAGAGGGCAGCCCCTTCCCTGAGGTGGAGGATGGCAGTGACCCTGGTGGCATGGGCTTGGAGCAGGAGTTCAAGCAGCCCCCGTCCCTCCCAGAAGGGCTGCCAGCCCCCCTGGAGAAACGGATCAAGGAACTGGCTCAGGTACAGCAGCTGCTGGGGGCAGCAGGGCTGGTGGTCACTGGAGGGGGGACAGCTCTGCTGGGTGTGTGTGGCAGCACCCAGGGGCAGAGCACATTCTGGTAGGGGAGTTTCTCAGTGCCTCTGGGATCACACCTTGGTGTCACCTGGTTTCCTCTAAGTCTTTCCTTGAAGGCCCAGATGTCAAGGGATGTCCGAGTCCTGGCTGGACCTTGTTACCCACTGAATGTAACACTCAGGATCACATCTGATCAGGATTCCTTCTTTACCCCTCTTGGCAAAGTATGGACTTGATGCAAGAAGTAATTTCCAAAGTCAGCTTGGCGTGAATGAGCTGAAATGTGAATTACTGAGGCTGGACGGCTGGTTTGGGCTGGGATGGAGTTAGTTTTCCCCACAGTAGCTGGTGTGGGGCTGTTTTGGGATTGTGATGTAAAGAGAGCTGATAACCCAGGGATGTTTTTGTTACTGCTGAGCAGGGAGTGCTCACCCAGTGAGCCAAGGCCTTTGCTGCTCCTCACCCCACACCGCCAGCGAGGGGCTGGGGGGCACGAGGAGCTGGGAGGGGACACAGCCAGCACAGCTGGCTCCAACAGGAAGATCCCAGACCATGGAGGGTCATGCTTAGTATACAAAGCTGGGGGAAGAAGAAGGCAAGAGGGGGATGTTTGGAGAGGTGGCATATGTCTTCCCAAGGAGCTGTTACATGTGATGGAGCCCTGCTGTCCTGGGCATGGCTGAACACCTGCCTGGCCAGGGGAAGTGAGGAATGAATTCCTTGTTTCTCTTTGCTTGTATGGCTTTTGCTTTCCCTATGTTTATCTCAGCCCATGAGTGTTCTCACTTTCACTCCTGCAATTTCCTGCCCCATCCCACCTGGATGAGGGAGCAGGCAGCTGTGTGGGGCTGAGTTGCAGGCTGGGGTTAAACCACGACAAGGACAAATTCCACCATAATATTTTTAACGTGCTGTGCTGGTCAGGACAGGGGAGGGCCGCACAGTGTTCTGTGTGTAAAATCAGAGGGTGCAGCTGGAAAGCATTGCCACAGTTCCACAGTGTGAGAAGGCCTGGAAAGCCCTGCAGATGGGGCTTGAGGATTTGCTAGAACCATTTCCATGTCATACACAGACAGATCCTTCACTGAAGCTTGGGTACCACACTGGAGCTGCACCAATTTGGCAATTTGAGTCCTTTACCCATTTTTAACATAGCGTTGTCGGGGTACCATTTAGAATATATTCATTTCTAGAAGGATGGTCCTGTGTGTTTTCACCAGTAGCTCCTCCTGCAGCTGGACTCCTGTGGGACTCACCCATCTTCTCCAAAATGTGGTGTGCTTTGGGAAGCTCCAGTCTGTTTTGGAGAAGGAAAACATTGGGTGCTGGTCAGGGATCCCTTCCTGGCATGTCCAAGTGTGCTTTCAGCCTTGTGGTGTGAGGGCTGTCCCTATCAGCCTGTCAACAAGTGCTGGGAGGTTTTGTTCCTGCTGCTGCTGTGGTTTTAAACATTGATTTTAAGTCATAAACATGGCCTTGGAGCTCTGTGGTGGTTCTGCCTCCTGGGGCACTTCAGTTTAGAGCACCTCTTATTTAAGTAAGAGATGATGAGTAACTCCTGTTACTAAAGATAAGCTGCTCTTAGAGAACTGCTCTGCTGAGTTGTGCAGAGGGGGTGAGCAGATGGGAGGGGAGGAGGAATTGAAGAAAGTATTGCCACAGCTGATAAAAGTAATGGATTCTTGGTGGATGGCTCTGTTTCAGAAAGCACCAAAACAGCTGTTTCTGACTCTGTCTGAGTTAAAGGAGAATATTTTGGAAGTTCCACAATACCAGGTTAATTGTCATGGTGTTGTGAAACAGCTGAATAGCAGAGTCCCCACTGGTTTTCCTGCTTAGAGTTTCCTGCTGTGTGTCTCTTGTTGCTGCATTGTGGATGTTAAGAAAAGAAACAAACTGCAGCCTGTGGGTCAGTTGGGATTTTGGGACGTGGACTGAGGTGGGAATGAAGAGGTGCTGTACCTCTGCCTGAGAGCCAAGTCTCTTCATCCCAGAGGTGGGAGCATCTCCTGAGTTAAATGGAGCCTCCAGGCATCTCCTCTTCTACTTGAACTGCTTTGACTTTAACCCTCTCCTTCCAAAATAATTTTCCTGTTGAGGATTCTCCTTAGCATTGAGCCTTCTCCTTTGATATCACCAGCTGTCTGTGACCTGCTGCTGGCAGGGAGGAATGTTCACCTCCTGGGCATAAATTAATTGCTTGCCTACCTCAACTTTGGAGTGGTAAATCGTGGGATTTCAAAATCCTCTCCTGGTCTCCTTTCCTGTGCAAGGAATCACTAACTCACTGTGGTGCTTGTGCCAAATCCCAGCTTTGTTTATGTCCCCACTCAGAAAAAATGGAAAGCTCTTGGCAATTTGCTACTATCTCATTCATCTCTTGGAATTATTTTCCTGCTGGACATACTTTTCATGGGTGTGATGTTTTTGGGCAGCGCTTTGTGAGCTGCAGTCATAGCTCAGGAAGCTTCCTGAACAGGACTTTTTTTTTTTTGTTTCCATGGTGTTGACTGGGAATAACACATCCCCTGTGGCTGGGACTCTTCTCTCTTGGTTTCTTGCTATAGTTTCCAGATTGATGTAGAAAACTTGGTGATAAGTCTCCTCAGCCTTCCTTAGATGGGATTAAGATGAGCTTTCCTGGTCCAGGGACAAGCTCTGTGCTCATATTCCTCAATCTACGGAGAAGTTAAAACCAGGCCCTGAAGTTGTTGTTCTCCCCATGGCAAGTTTGCCAAAGAAGCCACCAAGCCATCTCCTTTGTCCCATCAAACAGAGGAATCTTCCCTCCAGAGTGGTAACTCCAGTGCATGTGGAGGGGAGAATCCAGACTGGGGAGGTCCCAAGGTGTGCAGGACATGGTGTTACCGGGTCAGGCAGGGTGGGACTTGAACTGGGGAGGTGTGAGAGGACAGGGCACGATCTCACCTCTGCTGTGACAGAGTTTATGCAGTAAAACCGTGCCTTGTTTTGCAGTAATTCCATGCTGGTTCAGAAGGCACTTGGTTGCTTGTGCCAGCTGCTGCTGATTTTTTGTGTTGTTCCCTGACTTGCAGGCTGCCAGAGCTGCCGAGGGAGAAGGCAGGCAGAGAATCTTCACTCAGGACATCAACAACATCATACTGGAGTAAGTGCTGCCAGCAGAGAGGTGTGGGAAAGGAGAGCACTAGGCAGAGCGTTTTTGGTAAATTCAGGAGCAAGTTCAGCAGGAATTGTGGGGTTGTCCTTGTACAGGTCTTCCAGGCGGAACATGCCCAGAATGACATGAAAGTCTCTTAGAAATGGCTTTCAATTGAAATATGGTGAGGTAAGAGAGTGATGGAGGGGATGCCTCCTGTTCTCAAGATGCTGCCTGATATTTATGTGCCTAAGTCTGGTCACTTGACCTGTGAGTTTAGCTTGATGCAAGACCAGAAAATCTCTCCCTGTGAGAGGTGTCAGGCAGGTTTTTGCTACTTAACTTACATGCTATCTAGAATTGTTTAGAACTGGGATAAGGCTGCTATGTTCAACTGGTTCTCTGGGAAAACTGGAGGAATTCCATTCCTGCTCTGTGTTTTCAAGGCCCCAAATTACAGAGTGCCAGTGTTGCTCAGGCAGCTGCAGATAATGGCTTCATTCTTCTGCCAGTGCCTGGAGAGGGCTGGTGAATGCTCAGGGCTTTGTGATCAGTGCAATAACACTGACACCCAGGCCTTAATTTCATTAAGTTTTATCCAGGCACTTGCAGGGAACTGCCAAGGGGAGGTTTGGGACTCTGTTTCCCTCTCATTTCCAGGGCTGATTACCACCTTCCAGCATTCCAGTGCTGGCTGCACAAACAGTCCTTGTCTGGTGTCAGACTGGTCACTCCAGCCTCATTCAGAGGAGGTTTAGACAGATTTGTACAACTTTGCTGTACAATTTGTGTCGGGGCAACCCCACACAGAAATATAGACTGGGAGAAGAACTCACTGAGAGCAGCCCTGGGAGAAGGACTCAGGGTGTTGGTGGGTGAGAGGCTGGACATGCCCTGTGAGCACCCAGAACCCCCCAGTGCTGGGCTGAGCCCCAGCGTGGGCAGCAGGGGAGGGGGGATTCTGCCCCCTCAGGTGAGACCCCCCCTGCAGAGCTGCCTCCAGATCTGGGGTCCAACAGCAGAAGGACGGGGAGCTGCTGGAGTGAGTCCAGGGGAGGCCATGGAGGTGCTCTGAGGGCTGGTGCCCCTCTGCTCTGGAGCCAGCCTGGGAGAGCTAGGGGTGCTCACCTGGAGAAGAGAAGGCTCCAGGGACACCTCAGAGCCCCTTCCAGGGCCTAAAGGGGCTCCAGGAGAGCTGGAGAGGGACTGGGGACAAGGGATGGAGGGACAGGACACAGGGAATGGCTTCCCGCTGCCAGAGGGCAGGGATAGATGGGATGTTGGGAAGGAATTGTTCCCTGGGAGGGTGGGCAGGCCCTGGCACAGGGTGCCCAGAGAAGCTGTGGCTGCCCCTGGATCCCTGGCAGTGTCCAAGGCCAGGTTGGATGGGGCTTGGAGCACCCTGGGATAGTGGAAGATGTCCCTGTCCATGGCAGGGGCTGGAATAGGATGAGCTTTAAGGTCCCTCCCAACCCAAAGCATTCTGTCACTTTGATGATGGTGGTGATGAATCACTTGGGGTTTTTTACACTTTCTGACACCAAGAGGTGGCTTAAACAGCCAGGCTCCTAAGTTCTGTTTAACTGTGTAGATGGGTTTGGCACACTCTGATCTCTCTCATCTACTCACTTGGAAGTTGAAACCCAAGGGATGAAGTTTGTTTTTGTATTTGAAATCCCACTGCCATAGCCTCTGACATAACCACTGTGCATTCCCATCTTGTTGCCTGACCCTCCTGCATTCAGCTGCCAGGGAGAGCTGCAGAACAGCTGAGACTGCTGACTTCCATTTGTTCCTTCTCCAGCTCCTCCCAGACCAGATTCAAAGCATAGCTTGGCATAAAATCTATTGCTCCTAAAACCCAAAGAACCTCCACACAGCGTGCCTCGTCCTTTGTCCCTCCCTCCCTGCCTGCAGCTCCCCTGAGAGGTGCCCTGGTTGCTCAGAGGATGGCTGTCAGGCCCTGCTAACGCTGTGTTTGTGTCCCCAGCATCGAGCTGCAGACGCGGGAGCTCAGCAGCCAGGTGCGCTCGGGGGTCTACGCTCACCTGGCCGCCTTCTTCCCCTGCAGCAAGGACACCCTGCTCAAGCGAGCCCGCAGGCTCTACCTCTACGAGCAGGTGAGGGAAGTTGCCAGCCCAGCCCCGTGTGTGGTGCCCCTGGCATGCCCAGCATGGCTGTGTCCTCCGTGGGGCACCGTCCCGGCGCGGTGGGGTCGGGACTGGCTGGATTTGGGTGTCCCAGCCACGTGGAGCTTCAGGGTGCTCTGTGCTTGCTCCAGGGTGGCCGACTGAAGGAGCCTCTGCAGAAGCTGAAGGAAGCCATTGGAAGGGCCATGCCAGAGCAGGTGGCCAAGTACCAGGAGGAATGCCAAGCCCATACTCAGGCCAAGTTTGCCAAGTAAGCTCCTCATTTCCTCGTTCCCCAGCAGGTCCCTGCGGCCTGGAGGCTGCTTTCCTGAAGTTTACCACCTCTTCTTGTTCCGTGGGCTAAATTTGCTGATGGGCATTGATTGGCCTAATTGAGCTGTGTGTGTTCTCAGTGCTGTCTATGGCGATGCCAGCCACAGCTGCACTGATGGGACCAGAGCTTGGCTGAGGGGTTTTGCATGTGCAGACGTGTCCTTAGGAACATGGCAGCCTGGGAACAGTCAGGCTGGATTAGTCCCATGATCTCTATTACAAAATATTGGGAGATTTCTTAACCTTGAGCCCACAGCTCAGCTTGCACCCTGAGCCAGAGACTGCTGATAGTGAGACCTCTGACCAGTGCTGTTCAGTGTTAATCCTCCCCTTTAACCTGCAGGACAATCACTTGCACATTTCCTGTCTCCATTTTAGGATGCTGGAAGAGGAAAAGGACAAAGAGCAGCGAGTTTGTTCTGATGATGATGAGGATGAAGAAAAGGGAGGGAAGCGTGTCGCAGGCCCGCGGAAGAAGTTCCAGTGGAATGATGAAATCAGGTTTGAATAACTCAGATATTAAGCAAACCCATGCCCTGTCTCACTCTTTGCAGTTGGCAGTGAAGCATTTTGGTGTCTTGTTTTCAGAGCAGTGCTGATCACCTGTAGGAACAGTCAGCTTGGAGGCTCATGGCACATGGTGCTGTTTATGGAAGCCACTACTGCATTTATTACATCTCACCCTGAAGCTGATTCCAGGCCCAGGCTAACTCTTAGAGAAGTGCTGAGAAGCCTCTGTGCAGAGTCCAAAAGAGAGAGTCAGATCTTTGGGAACAGAAGGGATTCAGCTGAATTGCTGACATCCTACAGCCCAGACTCTTAACACGCCCAGGTTCTGGTTGTGGAAGCAGTTGAAGCTGTTGGGTTTTGCTGCCCCTGGCACTTGGGGGGCTGACAGAGAAGGGAGTGCTGAGAACAGGGGAGAGTGGCAAAGGGTAAAAGGAAAATCAGTCCTGCTGTCTTTTTCTTCTTATTGTGGAACAAGTCAGTTTGTGCTGCTGATTCATTTAGGACACAGCCAGCTTTGCTTCCTGCCTTCTCCTTGCTGAGAGGTTCAGTTCTGTGGTTGTCACTGGTGCCTGTGGCTCTGGCACTGGTTTGCTACCTCAGCTGTTTCGGGAGATTCCACTGGGAAGGGGTAACAAGACTTTTCTCCCTGCTGCATCCACATGTGTGCACACAGAGCACGGAACGTGCCTTTCCCTTCCCTGTTCTTGGGGAGGCAGTGCAGGGTTGTATTAGCAAGAGCCAGGTGTGTCTTGGTGTGTTTATCCAGCCTGGATAAAGAGAATGATCTCCAAGTGGGAAAGGTCAATCTGCGTAACTGTATCTGAAATCTTCCTGTTCCTCAGGGAGCTGCTTTGCCACTTGGTGAAGATTAAGTTGGATGGTTATGACCTTGACAAGAATAAGGCTCAGTCTCTAGAGGATTATGTGAAGACCTTCCTAGAAGGAGAGGTGAAGCCCCTTTGGCCAAAAGGCTGGATGCAGGCCAGGTGAGCAAGAATCGAGGGATTCCTTGTCCCAAGGGACCTGGGAAGGTCGTTAGTCCTGCCCTTGCTCAGCCTTGGGAATGGCTGGCTTCAGAGTTAGATCAGAGTGCTCAGGGCTTTGGCACGTGGAGTTTTGGAAATTCCCAAGGATGGAGATTACCACAGCATCTCTGGGCTCCTGTTCTGGTACTTGATCGCTCTTCATGAACTCTTCCTCCTTATTTCCAATAAGAATTCCCCTTGCTGCACTGAACTGAATATTCCCTGCTTTTGTTTTCCACTGTGCGCCTTTGAGAAAGGTCTGGCTCCATCTTGTTCATGTCTCCCTGTCCCCACCACTCTTTAGGTAGTGGAAAACTGCCATCAGACTCCTCCTGGGGCTTCTCCTTTTCCAGGCTGAGCAAACCCAGTTCCCTCCACCTCTCCTTGGCTGTCACGTGTCCCTGTTCCTCGGGCTGTCTCCAGTTTGTTGGCATCTCTCTTGTATTGTGGGGACCCTGAAACTGGATCTGTGTCCAGACTTGCCTTCCCAGGTGCTGAACAGGGGTAGTTTGCCCTCAGCAGGGCACCTGTTCAGCAGTGGCTCCAGTTCAGCTTGCCCCCAGGACCCCCAGGGCCTTTCCTGCAGGGCTGCTGCCCAGGGTTGTTCCATCCCAGCTGCAGGACTTGGTGCTGGATTTCACTGAGCTTCACAAGGTTTGTGTTGGTCCCTTTCTCCAGCCTGGGAAGGGCCCTGTGGATGGCAGCCCTGCCCTCCAGCATATTCTTTCCCCTCCCTCTGTCCCTTCTCACCTCACAAACGTCCTGACTGCAGTCAGGACTGTAAATGGCAGTGCTGAGTTGCCTTGGTCCTGTGTTGATGTCAGACATGCCACTGGCTGGTAGAACTGGTGCTGAGGTCAGGCCCACAGGCCAATCTGTGCTTTCTTGGCTCTGTATTACAAAGGATCACTTTATAATCACAAAGGATACATTTTCCAGGCACTTTAGGAAGTCTTCTCTGGAGTATTCCCAAAAGAAAGCAAAACAGAAAAGTTTTAGGGGCTTATTAGAGTCAGTAGAATTTGGTGTGGTTTCTGTACACCCACTGCTGTTTCCTGCTCTTTCCCACTCTCCATCATCCCTGCCCTTGAGCTGGCAGTGGCAGAGAGCCACACAAATGGCAGAGTCCTTCTGCTGGGACTGTCATCACCTTCTGGCCTGCTCTGTTTTGCTCAGTACTTTTAAAGAAAGGACAACTCTGCCGTCTTCCTTCTGGAATCTTTAAGGTTCCTTCCAAGCCAAGCTGTTCCATGATCTGTCTCTTTGTTTTTCATGAGCTGGGCAGTGCTGTCTTCTCTCTGCTGAATTTGCTTTCTGGGTGTTGGGGGGATAAAGGAAGGTGCAGGTGGCAGTTCCTAAGAGCAGTAAATACGAGTAGCACGTCACAGATCCACTCAGAAAGGTCCGTGGCTGTTTGTTGCAGTTGCATGTGTACAGGAAGCTCAGAGCTGAGCACGGCTGTAGTGTGGTGGTGCAGGAGCTGAAAGATGGCATTAGGAGGTGGGGGAAGATTCCTACTTAGTTAATGAAGGTACACCCAGCCTGAGGGTCTTAGCTTGCCAAGTTTTAAAAACTTTTCTTTGAGTAAAAGGAAATTAAAATCTTTAACTCCGAGTTTGATGATGAAACTGTTGTTGGGCATTCAGGACACAGCATAGGAGGCACTTCCAGTGGAATTAAGTACAGAATGACTCAGTAAAAGTGGCTTTCCTGGTTGCTTTCCAGTGGCTCAAGGACAATGGTTTCTCCTGCTGGGACTTGGAGTTGGACTTGATTGTTCTGGGTCCCATCCAACTCAAGATATTCTCTGGGTGGTTTAAAGGCAGAGGGTAGAGAGACAGCCACAGGGAGGGACTGTTTTATGGACAAGTCAGCTTGATTTGCTGTCATCATGGTCTCAGAAGTCCATCTGTAAGAGGAACTTGAAGATGGACAGAGCAGCAATTTCATGTATGAGTTAGAGGGGCCCTGCCATGAGTCTGTTTCCTCCATTAACACTAGGAGGTGAGTAACAGAATATTAGGTTAACATAAGCTTGCTTTTTAAGAGAAAAAGGATGACAAAAGGCTGTTAATACCAGCCAGGAATCACATCCCATGTGCCAGCATGAAGGAATGTTTCTCACTCCTCCCTGACATGTAAGAAGGCAGCTGAGTGGCAGCTGGTTTGGGTCAGAGAGTGTTTGTGGGAGACTCTGGTTCACCTTCAGCAGTGCAGGGCTTGGGATGAAGCTCGGTCTGTGCTTAGTCAGTCCTTCCAGAAAGGGTTGTGATGTCCAGAGTCACCTCAGCTCTTGGCTGGGGACACAAAGGCAACACAGACCCTTCTCTCCTTCATTGCTGTGTGACAGGCACGGGAAGGGAACTTTCTCCCTGGAAGCTGAAGAGCTCTTGGATGATCTCTGGCAGCAGGAATGCCCTGAGTGATGATCCTGCCTCTCCAGCTGGCTTTTTAAGCTGGCAGAGCTTTTTCCTTAGGTATTGTCCAACCACTGCCTTAATGGCCTTTCCAGTGCCTACCAGCATTGCTCCCCAGAGAGAGAATTGTGTGGGGCAGCTCAGGAGGATCTTCCTGGACAAGGGCTGAATATTTGTTTGCTCTCTGTGGTTTCAGTTTCACTGAGTCCCCTGCTGTACTGTGCAGCTCTGTCTCCAGTGATCCCAGCTGCTCTACTGGGTCTTGCTGGATATCACTTCTCATTGCTCTCTTCCCTTCTTAGGACACTGTTTAAGGAGAGCAGGCGTGTACACGGACACCTCACATCAGTCCTGTGAGTATCACAGCATTCCTTTGGAGTGAAAACTGGTGATCTCCATTCCCTGGGGCCTGGGGGGATCGTGCAGGAGCACCTGAGCTTGCTTGGCTCTCCCCGCATAGATCGGCGCCGCTTCCTTTGGGGAGGTCTAGGGAGAGCAGCTGTTTGTGTGTGACATCTCCCAGCACTTTCCTGAGGTGCTTTAGCCTTCAGTAAGCTCAAAAATAAGAACTTTGAAGCCAGGTTGCCCCCTGGTTCAACAGCCTGGAGTCAGGTCTCTGTGCCGGGCCTGGCAGGCACAGGGAGGTGAAGTGGAGTGTGACTGTTGCAGCCTGTTCAGTTGGTCCTCACTGGATTCTGGATTCCCTCTTTCTTGTTGCCTGGTTCAAGGAGGGACACAACGAACTCAGACTGGTGAAGGTGGGTGCAACAGGCTGGTGGGTGGCAAGCCAAGAGCCATCGGAATCTAGCTGGGCAGGGGCTTGAATCCAAAGGGTCTCATGGATCTTGCTGGTGGTTGATAATAGATGAGGACATGGATTTAGGCTGGTGTCTGTTTGGCAGACAGTCCGGTTTTTGGCACTGGATGAGTGAGGGGAAGTGGAATAGGGTGTAGAGTCATCCTTCCCTCAGCCACACCACCCAGCAGCTCTGGGATGTCAGAGATTGCATCTGCAATCAGATCTATTCCCGGGGAATTTGGCAGATGCTTTTGCATCCTTGGCTTCTTCTGGGAACCCAAAAGGAAGGTGTAACTTCTGCAGGACAGTCTCTGTGCCAGTTTCTCTCTGGGCCTTGCTGTAGGAGGGCAGCAGCGGGGTCCTGCAGCTGATGCAGGATGTGTGTGTGGGTGTTTCACTGCTCTGCTGCCCTTCCAAGACTGCTCCGCTCCCTACTCCGCTCCCTGTGTTCGAGTTGGGGCTTCCAAGAGCAGCAACCAAATGTCATGTGGTTTTGAATCCTAGCAACCTGAGATGCTGCCTCTGTTCCCTGCAAAGACTCAGTGGATCATCACTAACAGGGCCCAGGTGTGCTCCCTAGCTGGCTCCTTCCCTGGGGACATTCACTGAGCCACGTTTCTCTTGTCTTCCTCCAAACAGGGCGAAGAAGAAAGTTATAGCCCCTACTAAGGTGAAAGTGAAGGTGAGTTCTGTTTCTGGTTCTCACGGTTGGTATGTGCCAAAAGCCAAGTGTCTCCCATCCTGAATCCTGTGTTTGAGCTTTGTATCCATACATCAGCTACTGTGAAATGGATCTGCTCAGTATTTGGCTTGGAAAAAAACAACTGGAACAGCAGCTAAAATTGATGGGAGTGGCAGTTGGGAGGGAAGAGTGGGGGCTCACGGGCACAGAGTTCGTGTATCCTGCCTTTATCCCCAAACTTGAACCTTCCCTCCCCTTTTCAGCAGTAAACCCTGTCCCTCTTCTGACTGTGCCTTCTCCTGTGATGTTCCAGGACTCTTCCTGCAAGCCAGACAAGAAGCTGTCGGTGTCCGTCCCTTCCCTGCACGTGAGCAGCACCTTGGCCATGTCCTCGGAGCCCCAGGGAGGAGCCCCGGGCATCAGTGCCCAAACCAGGGAACTCTTGGCCCTTGGGACAGCCCAAGCTGCCAGCAGCACTGCCACTCCTGCCACCTTCAAGGATGACTCCTTGGATGAGGACTTGATTCACAACCCCACCTCCTCCCTGGAAGCAGTGTCCAAGGAACTGGCTGTGCTGAACAGCAGGGCGGGAGGAAGCCCTGACTTTACTCTTCCTGCAGCTCCAAAAGCTCCACCAGAGAAGATCCCAACTCTTGCATCCTCAGAGGAGAAGAGGACATTTCCAAAGTCCAACCCTGCCCCTACATCATCCTCTGGTTCCCTCCAGTCTCCTCTCAACTTCCTGGCTGAGCAGGCCCTGGCGTTGGGCCAGTCTTCTCAAGACAAGAAGACAGAGAACTCTAATTACAAAGAGCATTCCTGCCAAGCCTCCCCCAGCAAAATCCTTCCTGATGCACACCAGGCTAAGCAGAAGCACCACAGCCTGGTCAGGCCAGGCCACGGGCCCCCGGCCTCGGTGCCGGTGCCGGGCTCTCAGGTGAAGGTGTTCCACCCTGGTGCTCAGCTCCAGAAAACCTTCACCTCCCCAGCTCCCTTTGTCAAACTGCAGAATCCCAAGTCCTCCGCCCCTCTGCCCCAACGCTCCCTCCTCCAGCAGGTCAAGTCATCAACCAAAGCTCAGAGCTTCCATTCCTCCGCGTCCCCAAGCAGCACCCAAAACTCCAGCAGCTCCCACAAGAGCCAAGGCTCGTCCTCATCATCTCTCAGCTACGCCGGGAAGCACTCGAGTGGCTCCGGCTCTTCAGGACAATCTTACAAATCGCCTTTCGTTGCTGGGTCCCTCTCCAAGCACGGGGCTTCCTCCAGCAGCTCCTCCTCTGGAGCTTCTGCAAACCAGGGCAGCTCCTCTGGGACTTTGCTTCCCAGCGTTCCGGCCCCCTCCCCGGGCTCGGCCTCCGGCCGCCCGGCCTCCAGCTCCTCCATGAAGAAAACTCCCGTTTCCCAGAAGCTGACCCTGGTGGCACCACCTGGAGGCTCCAACGGAGATTCCAGCGGGGGCACCCAGGGGGTGGCCAAGTTGCTGACCTCGTCCCTAAAGCCAGCTGTGGTCAGCAGCACCGCAGCCTCTACCTCTGTGCCGGTAAGGGGGCAGTGCTGGGAGCTCCAGCCTTGTTCACAGCTGCCCTAAAGGGGGCACTTCCAAAGCAGTTTCTGAAGTTCTTGAATGACTGCCTGGATTTTGGCTGCTTTAGGCTAGAAAGTTGTGGCCTTTGCTCTGGGCTTGCCCTCCAGAATTCCAGCTTTTGTTTTCAGCTTAAAGTAACCACTAAGCTGAATACTGTGCTGCCTTCCAAAGGGCAACTTTTGCCCAGGCTATGTCATGGTCCTGCCGTGGCTCCATGAGTTATGGGGACAGAACGGCTCCCATTTGGATTAAGAGAAAGTGCAGTAAGGTAATTTATCACAAGAGGTAAAATCCATTGCATAAACTGAAAGTATAATGATGAATTTGTTATTAATTAGATCTACAAACTTATCCTTCTTTGAATTATTGCAAGTCATTTTAGTGTTACTGCCACTTCTGTCACAAATGGCCCATAGAATAAATAACCTGTGGTCACAGAACCATGGAATCATTCAGCTTGGAAAAGCCCGCTAAGATCATTGAATCCAACTGTTCCCCCAGCACTGCCAAGGCCACCTCTAACCCATGTCCCCAGGTGCCACATCTACGTGGCTTTTAAATCCCTGCAGGGATGGTGACTCCACCACTGCCCTGGGCAGCTGTGCCAGTGCCTGACCACCTTTCCCATGAAGAAATTTTCCCAATATTTACTGGGCTAGAACATTTCAGGAAAGGCTCCTGAGCTAGTCAGAACAGACTTGTATTATTCAAATATTGTATTAGTTAATGGTTTAAGGGGCCTAATCTTTATCTATAGCAAAAAAGTAATAGTTCCTAACGCTGTTGTATTCATTTGTTGTTGGCTGCTCATTCCTGCCTTCCTTCGTGGCCCATGGAAAGAGCTGGGAAATTCAATGAGTGTATTTAGGTGGAAACCATGTACTGCTCAGCTTATGTGCCTTGTCTGTTACTGAGCTAGAGAGCTGGGAAGCACTCCCCAGTGGTGCCTGGCTCCGTGAGAGAGATCCTAAATAACATCCTGGGGTGCCTTGGGTGCCAAACCTCGGTGCCTGGAGCTGTCAGCAGGGTGTGCTGCCATAAGTGAGTAGGAAGCATCCCCCCTGCAGCTCACAGGCAGTGTGGAAGCTTTTCCTCTGCCCGATGGAGGCACAATTCCAGAGCAAGGGAGTCATGGAGGCAAATCCAGTGTGGCCACATTCAGAAGAGTTGGCTTGCCAATGTCCATCTGCAGATGGCCTCAAGTGTTGGCATCTCTTGGGCCCTGGCTGGGAGGGAGCTTTTTCCAAGGGGGAATTCTTGAGCAGCCCATGTTTTGCAGATGTGTAAGTGCAAATGATGCTGTGCCTTGGTTTTCCCTCTCCTGACTGACCTTTTCCATTGCTTTGCAGAAAGGAACTAGTGGAGCTGTGCTGCTAACGAGTTCTTCCTCCTTAAGTGTACTGGCTCCATCCTACAAGTCCAACAACCCAAAGCTGCCAGCTGCCCTGAGCTCCACCCCGTTAGGTATTATCTCTCCTATTCATTCTTTCCCTCTCCATGTCATCTCCTTCAGTTCCGACTCCTCCCCAAAAGCAGGAGTTTCCAAGGATGCAATAGTTACGGGACCTGCTCCGGGAACTTTCCACCACGGCCTTGGGCACAGTGAGTATCCTGCTGGCCACGTGTGTGTCCCTTGTGCCTGTGCTGTCACATAGAACATCAGCGCTCTGCTGGGCTGGCCCATTGCACACCAGCCCATCTCTCTGGCTGTTGCTTCGTGCTGTAGTCCCTGCTTTTGTATGTCCAGCAGTTGCATTTGGAGAACCTTGGGCACATCCCTAGAGCTGGCCCAGAAATGCCAGTAGCTGGAACCCGAGCTCTGAGCTAACTGCTGCAGCTCCTCTGCTCATTTCTGTCTTGGATGTGTATTTGTTCCTTTTTTCCCTCTCCTCTCTTTGTTTTTCTCTCTAGGTCTTCTGGCTGGTTTGCACTCCAGCCCCCACCATGCAGCGCCACTCCCACACTCTGCCCTGTCCACTCATTTACCACAGAGTTTGCCAGGTAACTTGTCAGACGCTCGTGTTTGTCTTCTGCCTCCTGAGTCTCCCTCTATCTCAGCAGATGCTTCCTTCAGGGCTGGAACCAAAGGGGTTGTCCGTGTTTTCCAGCTGTGTGGTTGTCACTGAAGCCTCTCCGAGGTGCAGAGTGAGGGGCTGGGAGCAACCTGGTCTGGTAGAAACTGTCCCTGCCCATGGCAAGGGGTGGAACAGGCTTTAAGGTCCCTTCCAACCCAAACCATTCCATGATTAGGAAGGAATTCTTGGCTGTGAGGGTGGGGAGGCCCTGGCACAGGTTGCCCAGAGAAGCTGTGGCTGCCCCTGGATCCCTGGCAGTGCCCAAGGCCAGGCTGGACGGGGCTTGGAGCAGCCTGGGACAGTGGAAGGTGTCCCTGCCCATAGCAGGGGGTGGATTGGGATGGGCTTTAAGGTCCTTTCCAATCAAACTCTGGGATTCTGTGATTTCTGGAATGATGAGTCCTCAGTGTTACAGCAAGTGTTGGTTCCTGGAGACACTCGGAATTATCCTGCTGGGATAAAAGCTGTGCCACTTTGTGCACAGCCTGCCAGGACTGCCCTGGAATGAATATTCCAGCTCTGTGGAGTTTTGTTCCTGGTGACCTACATAAATTGTGTCAGACCAGACTGTCTTGTGTCTGTGCACTGCGTTAATTGCCAGCATCTCCTTCATGACAAGTTTGTAGTGTAAATGCAGATTGCTCCACTTGCTGCTCACAACGTGAGCGTTTGGCAGTTAAGCCTGTTCCTGCCCCAGTTTGATGCCTGCAGAAGTGATGCATAAAACAGGAGTTCTCCAAAGAAGGAGAGAAGTAAGGAAACTTGAAATTCAGAGCTAGCAGATCGGGCTTACCTGCTTCAGGGAGCTGCTTATTCCCCTGGCAACTCCTATTTCTGCTTTCTCAGGCGTGTTCTTTAACACTTGGGTGCAGTTCAGTGCCCCTGTCTTAGTACCTGCTCCTGTTGGGATGGTCTTCCTGGGCAATATTAGCCTGATTTGGGAGTGCTAAATCCTGCAGCTGTGTGCATGGATAACCATGTAGCCTCCTGGAGGAGTCATGGAATAAAACGCCCTTGAGTGCTGAGCACGGTGCTTGCTTGCTGAAGAAAGAAGAGTGCATTGTGCACTCGTGAAAATGCAAAGAATTGGTTGGGTTTGCTTCCTTTGCTGAAGTGTGAGGTGGCTTGTGCCACACTAGTGTGCTAGAGCTGAAGGAGGTTCTAGCAGTGATCACTGGTGTGACAGACCCTTCCTTCCTGGTTGTACATCACCCTTCCTGGGGAATGAGATCAGGGATTGCACTTGGAACGTGGCGTGTGGAATTGGTTCCATGTCGCTGAGGAGCAGCTCTGTGTCCCTGCAGTTGAGGGAATTCGGAGTGGTTACTTCAGTGTTGTTCATTAGGGTTTATAACAGAAGAATTTTTTGATGGACTCTTCAGCAGGATGTAGTGCCAGAAGACAAAAGATCACTGGGAATAAGTGAAGGAAAACTGACCATGGATACAGCTCCAGCAAGGACCTGCTTTCTCACTTGGTGTTTGCACTTAAAGATTGGAGATGAAGCCGAGTGCTGCCATCTCTTGGAACATTCCCAAATCTGGTGTTTTGTGGAAGAACACAGGGGATATTTAAGTGACCCCCATAACCTTAAAATGAATTCCTGTGTTTTGTGGCACAACCCGTGTTTGGCTGTGCCAACATCTGCCCACAGCTGCATTGCTGTATCTGAACGCTGCAAGGTGCGTGGGAGGTTGCTGCAAATGCGAGGGAACGTTGATGCCTTAAATAAAAGTGCTTTTAAGTTCATGTTCATCCAAAAGCCTCTGGGCAAGGAGCATCCAGTGCTTGCCTGTGTGTGGTCGTTGCTGGTGGAGGTGCCTTGTGCTGGGGCTGGGAATGTGGTGCTGGATCTGTGGAAATGGGGTGTGCTGGGCTGAGCTCTTGCATGTTCCTGGGCTGGAGGAGAAGCTGCTGCTGCTCTGCTCGGTGCCACTGCTGCTTAGCTGCACGTCTCAGGACCCCCATTTGTTCGTCACAGTCTGAAGTGGTTTTAATTGTTCCTGGAAGACTTTTGCTTCCTGAGACTTCCTGCCTTCTTCTCTCTTCAGTGCATTTTCTCTTCTCCTCCACATCCATTCCTTTCTGTTCCATCAGTGGTGAGATTCCTTTCGTTACTGTTGCTATCAGTGGGCACCTAAAGCCTTTGTTTAAAAAGCACCTAATTAAATAATTTTAAAAATCAATAATAAAGCACCTAAAGCCCTACCTGAAAGGAGTTTGTAGGTGAGGGGTTGGCCTCTTCTCCCACACAGCCAGTGACAGGACAAGAGGAAACAGCCTCAAGCCGTGCCAGGGGAAGTTCAGTTTGGACATCAAGAGGAATTTCTCCATGGAAAGGGTGGTCAGGCATTGGCAGGGGCTGCCAAGGGAGGTTTGGAGTCCCCATCCCTGGACGTGTCCAAGGAAGGCCTGGACATGGCACTCAGTGCTCTGGGCTGGGGACAAGGTGGGGATGGGTCACAAGTTGGACTCCATGGCCTTGGAGGTCTTTTCCAACCTTAGTGATTCTGTGATTGCAACAGCAAAAATGTGCAACAGGTTCCTTCCAACCACCTGTAGGTGCAAGGCAGCCATACCACGTGTTCCAGGTTTCCTGGGGGAGGGGAGATGTGGCACAGTGGATTTAGAGAAGGGCACAGGCTAAGGAGTCCCCTGGCAGTTGGAACTGTGCTGTGGGGCTCTTGCTGGGAGCCCACAGGGGACCCTCAGTGCTTCCCTTGTCCCTCCCTCGGAGGCTGGGCTGCTCCCTGTGGGGAGATGTCTCCAAGCACATCCTCTTCTTCCTGATTCCTCAGCGCTGGGAAGGAAAAGTAGGTCTTTCCCTCCATGCAGAGAGGCCTGGCTGTGCCAGCTGCCCACCCTCCATCTGCTGGTGCTGAACCCCTTTCCCAGCTGGTTTTATTTTCTTCCAGATGCTTCTCAGCTTCACGGCAAAGGGTCCAATGCACAGCAGCGCAAGTTGTGACGCCTGCGAGGAGGGGAGCTCCAGCACCCATAGGATAAAACCCAGAGGAACAGGACTTTGAATACCAGCTGTGTCTTTTGTTTTATTTTCTTTTTTTTTCCTATTTCTTTTTCTTTTAACGACAACTGGAGAGACTGAACTGCAACGAGGAACTCATTGGGGTGTCTGCTCAGAGGCTTCCAGAGCTGAGCCCCACACAGGGGGCCACCTTGAGCCATGCCCTGATGAGACGAGCCTTTTGTAGCACAGTTTTATTGCTGCTGCCCTTCCTGCATTCCCTGGCACTGGCAGGAGCTGGAACTCGCAGGGAGGCTTGGGTGGTCCTGCCCTGGATTCCCACCCACCTGTGTCTGTAGCTGCCAAGTACCTCCAAGTCCAGGTACCTCCTTGGTCTCCCCATGGAGGGTACGAAAGGTGCTTCTTTCTTCTGCTTTGGATTTACTTGGATAATTCTAGCACTGCCATTGCTTTCTCGAAGACATTTGAGTAACTTTCCAATTGTACTATAAAGCTGTGCTACACTTAATTGGAGGATTTAACATTTCCTGTGTGGTGAATCTGAGGAACCACCTGATGTTCCCCTCTGGAGGAGAAGGAAGACTCTTTAGAGAGACATTTTTAGATGCAGTCATCGAGTTTTAGAATTTGACTGCTTTTGAGTTCTGGATTTTTTTTTTTCCCCTCCAAAGGGATGCTTTTTTCCTGCTCAGTTTTATCCTCATTGCCACTGAATGCATTGGATTGAATGGGACACTTCTTAGCATGTCACATGGATCGGAAGACATAATTCCAGTGCCTTTTATGGTGGAGCAAGAATGGACTAGTGACACACATTTCAGCCCTATTTTGTGTGCTCCTCAACCCTTTTTTAATCATTCTGTATTTAAAATGTATTCTGGTTTATTTAATAGAGCTTTTTATG
>VZRQ01003971.1:131435-144739 GCA_013397975.1 Machaerirhynchus nigripectus | reverse complement strand
TGGACTTCAGTGGTGACCTGGTGACTGAGCACAGTCCCAAATCCAGCAGGAGCACCAGTTCTCATCCCAGTATGTGCAGGCAGGTTCCAGGCCCTCCCCTAAAGCCATTCTTTCCTAGGGTTGTGAGTTAGGATCAGTTTGGTGGGCAGAGGGAACGAGTGAGATGAACCAAGGTCACTACCTGTCAAATGAATTCCAGAGAGAAACACTGCTCTCCTCAGTGATACCTGCACCAGGATCATGTGCTCAGCACAGCTGCAGGAACGGGAACCATCTATAGTTGGGGGGTGTCTTTTCTTGTTCATTTTTTTAACTTCTAGACCTAAGTACTCGCCCGGAGCACCCCCTTTCAGGCTAAGGGCAGGCTGAGGCTCCACCTGAGCTTTCTGAGGTTTGGTCTCCTGCTCTGCCCAGTCTGTCTTCTCTCTGGCCCCCACAGCCACATCCCAGTTGTGCAGTGGTAGCGCTGATCCACGTAGAATTTACTGGTATTCCAAGGAAAACTTGTAGCTTCCTCCCTGAGCTTTGGGGAAGGATGCTGACCCCAGGATACCAGCAAATGTCTGCTTTAGTTTCCCCTGGTTTTTGTTAAGATCTGGGAAAGACTGTTTTCCATTTGAGCTGATACAGCACTGCCCAAGCTCAGTGAGTTGATTGTATTTCAGATCAATGGATACAGCTCAGATTTCGAGTCTGTTTACAGAAAATACCTAGGTTGTAGCAAAAGAGCCAAAGACAGAACTCCTGTGGGTAAAACGAAGCACAGCATTTCTTGGTGGACTCTGAGCAGTTGAAGTCGCGTGGTTCCTGTTGAAGGCCTCATCCTGAGGGGTGCATGGCACCTTTGCCTTCCCCTGGGAGCTGAAAGCTTGGGACACCTGGCAGGATAGGGGCTCTCAGCGAGTGACTCGAGGTACTGGTTCTCCTCCCTCTCTTTGCTTTCACGTGAATGCTTCTGCTGGGAAGCCCCCGTGTGCGCGGCCAGAGCAGAATGCCCTCCTTCTAGGAATTTAGCGAAGCCTCTTGCCTCAGGGAAATGTTTATGTGGTGGAAATTCTGTGGGATATTTTTTCTTTACATGCGATAATGAATGAGTGAGTGGTGTGGAGCAGCGTGGCAGCAAGGCAGGCCCACGCCGAGCAGCTGATGGGGAGCCAGGCTGGCACCTCTGCCTTGGTGAGGCAACTTGCAGCAGCTTCCAGGATGGAATGGGGAGGGAAGGCTCCCATGGCACTTACTTGGGGATGGCAGTTCCTTTTGGGTGTAAGAGCTGCAGTTTACTATTCTATTTTTTTTGTGTGTGTGTTGGGACTGTCTTGCTGACAATGGTGGGGGTGGTATGCAAACTGTTAATCTTGTACAGAACAACTGAATAAATTGTTTCAAACTTTCCAAAATGCTTCTTTTTCCCCCCCTGCCATCTCCCTACCTCTAGTTCTCTGACTTTGCTTCCAAGAATTTCTGTTGCAGCTTGGATGCTCATCTGTGTCTTGAGTGAGTAATGCATTATTGATTGTTTTAAAGTCTCCTGTGTGGTGAGTGAATATCAGCTCTGAATGGCAGCTGCTGTGGCGTTAGGAATGTTTCTTCTCCTTCCCTGTGCTCCTGCTGGTGCTTGAAGTTGGCCTCTGCTGGAAAGGACGTGTGGGGCTCAGACCCCGCAGCACCAGTGTGATCCTCCCTGATCCTGTCGTTCACCAAGGTAAAATTGTGGTGTTAATCCCCAGAGCCAAGAGGGATAAGCAGAGAATGCTTATGACTGCTTTTGTGGACATCAAAGCTCACTGGGGTTTGGGTATTAGCTGAAATTTGGGAAAAAGGAAGTGAATGAGCTCTGGTACCATCCCAGTGTTAATTCCCTGTTCTCCTGCACCTGCAGTCAGTCCCACTCTTTAGTGCACTTCACTCCCATCTAATGCTGATAATTAGTCCCAGCTCCAGTGCTGCTTCAGCGATTTCCCCCTTGGAAAAGAGCCAACAGCTAAGATGAATAATCTTAGTGTTTTAATTCTGACTCCAAAATGGCAATTTCTTGTGCAGCCAGAGATCAAGAGGCTGCCGTAATTAATAAAGACCAACCACCTTCTGATTGGAACCACTGCATTTTTATTTTGTACTATAAATAGAATTCCCCTCTACTCCCCATTCCCTTACACAAGTAAATGAAACATGTAGCTGCATGTAACTCCATCCAGGAAAACACCAACACAAACAGCTTTTAACCACGAGGGAAGGAGCTGTCTGTGGGAGGCCCTCTGCGTTGGGTTCCCTTGCATGCTGTGCACAACCATTTGTGTCTGGTGGTTCTGCCATCTCTTCATGTCCTTTTCCTTGACCTCTGTGGGGTGCGAATGCTCCTCCTGGATCACTGGCTGGTGCCATCAAAGTACACCTTCACTCTTCCCCAGCAGCACAGGCACAGAGGTGCACAAAAGGTGGTGGTGGGTCTTGACGTGGTGATTCCGGACTGAAACCTTGGTTTCCACAGAGCTGGTTTTCTCAGAGGACGAGCCCATCATTGAGCCAGTTGTCCATGGTGGGACTGTCTGGCTTATCAACATGCAGCTGATGTAACCAGCTCCTGCTGGTCACCTCGGAGTCACCTGGACCTTCAGTCTCTCTCCTGACACGGCTTCGTACACAACTATGTGAGTAGACGTTGAGGAAACTGCAGGTTCTACCGAGTCTTTGGACTTGAGGCACTTCACTGTCCTAAGGCTTTCTGTTGTTTTCTGGTAGGCAAGGAGGAAGAGGGGGAGAAGGTTTGGCAGATGTTTTCCACTACTGGTGGTGTTTTCTGCAGTGTGTGACAGCAAGCGGTGTGGCTGCGTAGCATGGCCGGGGCAGAGGCTGTAGCAGTTTGGAAGACGCGAAGGAGGGCGAGGCTTTGCAGTGATCTGGGTGTCTACAAGGTGCTGCAGCTCTGACTGGCTGCTCTTGAAGTGGAGTTTCTAAAGTGGAGCGAGCGCTGTGTAGTTGCTTCCAGACACCAAGACTGCCAGCTCCTGGATGGACATCTCCTTGTTGAGGTAACTGTCGTACTGGGCCATGGTGAGCCTGCCGCTCTTCAGGGCGTCCTCGATGGAGAACTCCCTGCCAGACTTCCTGTCGAGGATCACAGACGATTCCCCGTTGGGACCCTTTATTGAGATCTCCTCCCAGTCACATTCCTGGCTCTTCAGTTTGACAAACAGGCTCCATTCAATGAGGCCGAACACGTGAGCTTCCTCTGGAGACATCTCTTTTCCTGTGTCGGGGTCAATGACCACAATGGAGCGCCTCAGGTGGTTCTCTCTTTGCTCCCTCTTGATAGCCACCGTCTTCAGGCGATTCTGGAGTTGCTCAATCTCCGCATCTTTTTCTCTGGATAACTGCTTCAGATCCTCTAACTCTCTTTCCAAGGCTTGGAACCTGGAGTCCAGGTTTATTCCACTGTCCACGTGGGTCATGTTTCTCAAATCCTGAGCTTCTGTTGCGGTGAGTTCAATCTCTGACTGCAGTCTCCTTGTTTCCATCAGCAGGTTCTGTTTCTCGAGGTGTAGCTTGTGGTTTTCCTCCCTTAACAAGTCCAGCTCCTTTGATGACTTGGAGTTGTTGAATTCCACCTCGGACAGCCTGGTTTCCAGGCGGTTGATATCTGCATCCAGCTCCCTCTTGCGCCTACTTTCTTCCTCCAGGTTGCTCTTCAGCTTTTGAATCTCGTACTCCGTGTCTCCTTTGTCCACTTGGACACTCTCTGAAAAGACCACTTTCTCCTTGACCTCCATCTTCTCCAAAGAAAGGAGCTTCTTTCTCAGGGCTTCTAGCTCGGTTTGCAGGACTTGTCTGCGGTGCTTCTCTTCTTCTAACTCCAGCTTGAGGAGGGAGTGCTCCTTCTCCTGCTGGGGATCTTGCTGAAGGATCACTTTCTGTTTCACAGTCACTCGTTCTGTTGTTTCTCTTTCCTGTTCTTCCAGCTCGTTCAGCCGGATCCTGAGCCTCTGCACCTCCAGCTCGGCCTCCCTGCGGGCCTGTCTCTCCTTCTCCAGCTCCTCGAGCTGCCGCTCCAGCTCGGAGCGTCTCCTCTGCAGCTTGCGCAGCTCCTCGCGGAGGCCATCGATCTGCTTCAGCTCGCTCTCGATGCTCTGGGAGAAGGAGTTCACCTCAGCTTTCAAGGCAGGATCCTGCTCATACTTCACTACTTCCTGCTGGACCACTTTTTCCTTCACCTGGGAAAGTTCTTCCTCCTTCTGTCTTACTTTTTCCTCTTGGAGAAGCCGCTCCCTCTCCAGGTCGATGTGCTTCATCTGTTCGTCTGCCAGCTGCACTCGCAGCGACTCTACCTCCTCTCTAGTCTTGGGGTCTTCCCGAAACTGGAGGATTTCTTGAACAACTTCCTTCATTTGCACTTGAGGTTTGGTTTCTTTCAAAGCTTGTATCTCTTGTTTCAGCTGGTAGATCTCCAGGTCAGCTCTTTCGATGGCTCCGGTCCTCTCTATGATTTCCTCCCGGAGTCGCTGTAGCTCCTTTTCAGTTTCTGGATCATTCTTGTACTTAATGACCTCCTTAATGACTTCTTTGACTTCTACCAGGGGCCCTCTGTTCTTCAGAGCAGCCAGCTCGTTCTGGCAGCTCTTCAGCTGTTCGTCCCCACCGCGGTACCTCCTCTCCTGCTCTACCAGCTCCAAGCGAAGGTTGGCAACTTCATTCTCAGCCTTGGGGTCTGGGCGCACAATCTCACGCACTTTCTCCTGAACAACCACCTTGGAGTTCTCCTCCTCCAGCAGCTGGATCTTCCTCAGCAGCTCAGCCTTTTCCCGCTCATTGGAGCGGCCCTTGGACTTCTCATCTTCGTACTGGCGCCGGAGCTCGTTCACCTCCCTCTCAATGACCAAGTCCTTCTCCACCTTCAGCACCTCCTTGACAGTGATTTTGCCCTCGGCGATGGCCCGTTCCTTCTCCAGACGCTTGAGTTTGTCCTGGAGGAAGTTGAGCTCTTCCTCGTGCTTCTGCCGAAGGGCGCTCTCCCTCTCCTTGGTCTCCTGCAACATCCGGAATTCCATCTCCAGCTGGGGATCGTTCTGCAGCTTCAGCACCTCCTTCTCCGTTACCTTCTCCTGCTCTTTGTTCTTCTCGCTGGACAGCACAGCAATTTGTTGGCGTAAGAGGATGACTTCACTCTCCCTGGTCCCTTCCTGCCTCCTCAGCTCTTCCAGTTCCTCTTTGAGCTTCAGGATTTCATCAGCTTGAGCCTTATCTTGTTCAATCCTCAGCACCTCTTTCACTATGTACTCCTGCCCTCCTTCCCTCTTCTCGTGCTCCAGGACACGCAGCCGGATTTTAAGAGCCTCCAGCTCATCCTGGAGCACCTGGTTCTTGCGCTGCTCCTCTGCCAGGTTTTGCTGCAGTCTGTGGAAGCTCTCCTCCAGCTGGGGGTCAGGCACCTTCTTCACCAATTCCTTCTTCACCACAGTTTCTTGGGGCTTCTGGTTTTGCAGGTGGACAATGTTGTTCTGAATGGCTTGGATCTCCGCTTCGAGCTGTTGCCGACGCTGAGTCTCATCCTCGAGCTCTTTCTTCAACTTCCAGACTTCTTCCATGGGCCTTACAGACTTTTTAGTCTGGGCAAAGTCTTGTGTCACCTGAATCTCTGGCTGCTGTTGTTGGAAAAAGGATCAAAAAAACTTAGTCAAAAAAATCCAGTTAGTCACACTTTTGGTGCTTGTCATCACAGAATCACAGAATCATTGAGGTTGGAAAAGACCTCCAAGATCATTGAGTCCAATCTGTGACCGATCCCCACCTTGTCACCCAGCCCAGAGCACTGAGTGCCAGGTACAGGCCTTCCTTGGACACCTCTAGGAATGGTGGAACACATCCATCACCTCCCTGGGCAGCCTTTTCCAAGGCCTGAACACCCTTTCCATGGAGAAATTCCTGCTGGTGTCCACCCTGAGCCTCCCCTGGCCCAGCCTGAGGCCGTTTCCCCTTGTCCTGTCCCTGTTCCTTGGGAGCAGAGCCCAACCCCCCCGGCTGCCCCCTCCTGTCAGGGGAAAGGAGTCCAATCTGTGGACTCCTTTCCACAGATCCTTGTGTGCAGAGCCACAAGGTCCCCCCTGAGCCTCCTTTTCTCCAGGCTGAGCCCCTTTCCCAGCTCCCTCAGCCGCTCCTGGGGCTCCAGCCCCTTCCCAGCTCCATTCCCTGCCCTGGACACGCTCCAGCCCCTCAATGTCTCTTGTCATGAGGGGCCCAGAACTGGACACAGAACTCAGGGTGCCTCAGCAGTGCCAGCACAGAGGGACAATCACTGCCCTGGTCCTGCCACACTGTTCCTGACCCAGGCCAGGATATCGGTGCCTCCAACAAAACAACAGGAGGGACTTGAGCTATGGCAAGCTCTGAGCAGGGAGCATTTGCAAACAGATTTCTCTGTGGGTTCCCAGCCTGAGGAAACCTTTCTGCAATGCCTGCTGCTGTTAGAACAAGGCTTTGAGCCACAAGGGACACTAGTTCTGCCACAGAATGGCAAAAAGAGTGTTAAAAATTATACGGAGCTTCCTAGGATGAGTGGGAAATGGGACTGGGGGGTGGTCTGTCCCATTTAAGTGTCTGCTGATTAATGATTTAGGGGGACAAAACACCAGCTAGACTTGTTCCCAGTTCAGCTTGCACTGGCAGAGCCCTATGTGTGTGTCATTCCCACATGTCCTGGGGTCCAACACGTGTGTCCCTCCATCACCACCTCGCTGCTTTGATCACTCACCTGCCGCAGGAGGCTCTGGGCGAACTCCAGGTTCTGCAGCCTCTGCTTGTTCACAGCGTTCACTTCCGTGTATTTGGCTGCCAGAACAGCTTCCTGCAGCACAAAAACGTGTTGGGAAGAGCTCAAGAAGGCCAGAAACAACACGCCCTAAAGAGGTAGTTCTGGGTGCTCCTCTAAAAACCTACAGCGGTGAACTGCCGAGTTTTGGGAGTGGGGAGAGGGATTCTCATGCACAGACACACTCATGGTCACACTGTGGTTCTCCTACTCAAGACAAGCAAAAAGAGGTGCAGGAAGAACCAGGTGAGGAAGCTGAGGGAGAACCAGGTGGACACTTCTGCCTGCCTCCATAGGCAGGATGAGTGGGAGGCAGGTAGCGAACAGACCCTGCAAAAAAAGTAGCTTGTGGCCTCATCTCGCTGTAAGTATTTCTGTCTTTGGTGGTGAAATCTCTCTGAAAGTCTAGAGGAGGGAAAAACTTCTGAGTTTTTGGCTTTTCTCCTCCTTTTTCCCTTCCAAAAGTGTTAAATCCAGAATTTTCCCACCCTCATTCTGGCCAGCCCAGTCCAAAAAAATGATGAAAAATCCCTTCCTCCTGATTCTCTGCCCTTCCCTGCAGTCCCCCAAGGGACCAAAGTCCCCGCAGTAAACGGAGGTGTTTGCAAACCCCCAGTGCTCCGTGAGCTGCCCTCTGCTTTAGCTCTGCTCTGGCTGCCCCTTGCCTACCTCCTCTTTCACTTTGGCAGCTGGGGACTGCAGCCTGGGCTTCTTGCTGGTGTAGCCGTTCCGGCCGTTCTCCAGGTCCAGGATGGACCGCAGCTTCTCAGCTTCCAGCTCGTAGTCCTGTGGGAGGACATTCCCAGGAGAAATGTGAAATTTCTGGGTCCCCTTCTTGCACAGGCTCCTCCTAAGCTGCCCTTGCTTTAACAACTTCATCCCTTGACCCGTTTTTTGGTAAGAGCCACAAAGCCCCACCCTCTGCTCTGGAGCCAGGCTGGGAGAGCTGGGGGTGTTCACCTGGACAAGAGAAGGCTCCAGGGACACCTCAGAGCCCCTTCCAGGGCCTAAAGGGGCTCCAGAAGAGCTGGAGAGGCACTGGGGACAAGGCATGGAGGGACAGGACACAGGGAATGGCTTCCCACTGCCAGAGGGCAGGGTTAGATGGGATATTGGGAAGGAATTGTTCCCTGGGAGGGTGGGCAGGCCCTGGCACAGGGNCTTTAGGGTCCCTTCTAACCCAAATACTCTGTTTCTCTGTTCTCTCGCAGGCAGAATTTCAGTCCTTACCTTCACTGCCTGCTGGTACTGCTGAGCTGTGGCAGAGACCTTCTGCACCTCCTGTTCCTTGCTTGCAATGTCACTGAGCAGTGCCTGGGTGCACAGAGATACAGGTCAGAGGGAACACAGCACCCAAACCCATCCTTCAGGCTCTTTGGGGGTTACCACTAAAATCCCAACCCTGAGAATTCCAGCCTCCTCGAGCAGCCCTTCTATGTGTAAGCAGGGCACAGGAGGACAGCAGGACCTTAGAGCACAAGAATAAATCTAATAAATATTTAAATTTTTCTATTTGATGTTCAGGATCTATCTAAGTTCTGTTCCTTCTAGCATTGTTCCCTCTCCTCTCCCGGTGGAGCCCGGGCTGCTCTGGGAGTTACCGCTTGGCTCTTCAGCTTCATCTCCACTTGCTGGATGTTGTCGGTCTCCTGGGGCTCGTAGTTGGGGATGTTGCACAGGAACTGGTTCACCTTGTCGTAGTTGGTGCGGTAGTTGGAGTAAGCACTTTTTGCTTTCTGCAGGGTCTGCGTTCTGTGGGGGAAATCAGCTCAGCCTCAGTCGTGTCACGTCTCCTGTGCCTGCTGTAGGCACCTCTTAACCCATCCCGCTTCCCCTGCTCCCTAAAGACATGGATTTCCGCCAGAGTTGTTCTCTTGGTACTGCTGTTGCAAGAGAACTTAATCCTGAAGTTTTCCCAGCTCTGCCCAGCCAGTGCATGCCAGCAACCTCTCCCTCTTCCCCCTCAGACCTCCCTGGAAGCCCTTCTGCAACTCCTCCTTCCCAGGCTGGTGTTGTGCCTCCTCCAATCTCAGCGTGGTTCCAACTCCACAGCCAGTATCCCGGCTCTCCAGGCTGATCCTGCCCCGCAGTCTCACCTGTGGTCGATCTGCTTGCTGAGGTTGTTGAAGCGCTGGTTGAGCTTGTAGAGCTCTGCCTCCTGGCGCTCGATGTCGGGGCAGTGCTCCTGGAACTTGCTGGCCAGGGTGTTGGAGCACGTCTTGGTCCTCTGCAGGTTCTGCTCGGCTTCACTCAGCAGGAACTTCTTGGACTGGAGCTCGGTGCCCATGGCCTGTGGAGAAAAAGCAGGGAACAGGGATTCTCTGGGGTTTCACGCAAGCCAGGCTCTTGTCACTGTTGTCACCTATCACCCTGAGTTTTGCAGTCTTTCTATGTTTTCATTCTTGTAGTAGAATTTCTCAGGCATTTTACTGTAAACATCAGGCATGTTTACCTACCAGTATCTACTATTATCATTCTTTTTGTTAGGCGGAAAAATATGATAGACTTTTGATCTGACCAGTGTCATTGAGAGGTGGTAACCCCATCCTCCAATCCATGGTTGTCTCTAAAAAGATATATAACTGACTGAAAAAAGAGCCAGGCCTTCTTCTTCCCCCTTTCTTCCTTCTTTTTGGCCCTTCTTGCTCTCTCTCTTTTGGCCCTGGCCCTATCCTGACAGAACGGTGTCTGCGTGGTTCTTTCATGTCTGAGTACGACAGTCACCCACATCAACTCCAGCAACTGCATTGGAGCTGCAGGGCTGAGCTGCAGCAGTGCCACCAGTTGTGGAAAAAACCAAGTTCAAGGCTTGCATGGTAAGCAGAACCACCTGGTAAAGCTGACAGGGAGAAAAGGCACCTCTTCCTCCGTCCTTGACCTGCTGACCTTTAAAAGTAACCGTACGATGTGCAAAATAGCTGCTGCTCCTCCTGCAAGGCTTAGATCCTGTTCTTGCCAGTGCAGCAACTCTGGAAGGTGCAGTGAAAGCTCTTCCATGTTAGTCTGAACCTGGGATTTCATGGAAAAGTTGAAGAAGACAGAAAATTCTGGCCTAGCCAGGTCTTGGCCTTTCTATAGCAGAAGACTTGCCAGTTTGGGTAGTTTTTCCTAGCAATAACTGTTCTCAAAGCCTTGCCAGGTCCATCATTCCAGTATCAGGCCACTGTGTTGCATTTCCAAGACCATTTTATCCTTCACTTCTCTAAGAATCACAGAAGGTTTCAGTTTGGAAAAAGCTTAAAGCTCATCTCATTCCACCCCATGCCTTGGGCAGGGACACCTCCCACTATCCCAGGCTGCTCCAAGCCCCATCCAGCCTGGCTTTGGACACTTCCAGGGATCCAGGGCAGCCACAGCTGCTCTGGGCACCCTGTGCCAGGGCCTCCCCACCCTCACAGAGCAGAATTTCTTCCTAATACCTCATTTAAATCTTTTCTCTTTTAGTTTAAAACCATTCCCCTTGTTGTGTCAGTATCTGCCTGTGTATAAAGTCTGTCTCCCTCTTTTTTATAAACCTCCTTTAGGCCCTGGAAGGGGCTCTGAGGTGTCCCTGGAGCCTTCTCTTCTCCAGGTGAACACCCCCAGCTCTCCAAGCCTGGCTCCAGAGCAGAGGGGCTCCAGCCCTCGAATCATCTTCCCTGGACCTGCTCCAACAGGTCCATGTCTTTCTTGTGCTGAGGACTCCAGACCTGGACACAGCACTGCTGTGGGAGCATCTCACAAGGGCAGGATAGAGAGGGAATCAGTCTGCATTAGTCCTTTTGTCACATTACAGGACTTCAAGAGGGATGTGATTTGATTTGATTTGATTTGATGTGGGGATGGGAGGTGTTTGTGTTTGAAGCAGGTGGGGATCACTGTGGTCAAGCTGAGCTCTCACCCCCAGCTGGGGGAGGCCACCCTGTCACCAACAGAACCAAGCTTGTGAGTTGAACAGGAGTCACCGCAGCTTTTGGAAAGTGGTTTTGCATGTGCAGCATGTGAATAGGGCAGGAAACTCACCAGCAGCTCTTCCTTCTTCCTGTCCACCACCTTCAAGTCCTCTGGTACCGTGTCATCTATGACCAGCTTGTTCTCATAGGCTGACAGCAGGTCTCGGCCTTGCTGGAGGCTCCTCTCCAGGTTTGTGGCCACCTCGACTCTGTAGGGACATGGGAGGAAGGTGTTTAGGCACACCTGCACCCTCCTCCTGCAGGATCCTGCGTTAAACCGGGCTCAAGCCGGGATTTAAGCCGTGTCTTACTTCTCCTGGGCAGCGCTGAGCAGCTGCACCACGCGCTCGTACTTCTTGTTGGTGTTGTCCACCTTGTTCCTCACCAGGGTCGCGCTGCCCGTGTTGGGCACGGATTCGATGAAGGCCTCACACTCCTGGATCTTCCTCGTTTTCTCAGGCTCAATCCGACGGACCTCGTTGGTGATGTTCTGCAGGAGGAACAAAGCCTTTAGAGCAGCTGAGCCAGGACCTGGTGGCTACGGAGGAGCCCCACTTGGCTGCCCAGGGTGAGGAAGGAGGCGTGGAAGGTGCCTTTCAGCCCTGCAGGGCACAGAAGGATATTTTTGGCTGACTTTCTTTTGACCTGTCTCTCCATAGCAAGGAAACTCCGGCTGGGGAGTGGTTCCCAGCAGCTCAAGCCCTGTCGGGGACGTGCTGGATTCATCTGGGCCGTTGGGCTCTGACAGATGAATCCTTGCCTGGACATCAAAGTGCTGCAGGCAGTTGGGGCAATTTGCTTTCACTTGTGGTGGCACCTGGATTCTGACACAGCCCTGGGCAAGTGCTGTAACCAGGACCTGAACTTCCTCCTAAACCAAGGGAGGTTTGTGGCATGGAGCCTGGCTTAATTAGGGGTCTGAAGGAGAGGAAAGGAGCTGGATGCTGCTGGCACTGGAGCCTGGAGGAGCAGGTCCACAAGGAGAAACTGCCTCGGACCACAAGGGTTTTCCTGTTCCTCTCTGAGCTGGTGGGAGCGGTGGCAAAGTTAACATCCCCACTGTGCTCAGATTGTGGGCAGGATCAAAACCTCAGGGCTCCCCTCTCATCCTCACAGCCACCACCTGCAGCCAGCACCTTTTTCCCATTCAACTGAGTGGGGCCAGAAGCAGGGCAAAGGTTTTGGGCTTCTGAGGCTGCTCATATGGCTGCTCCCCATCTCTACTGGAGGAAGCTGTGAGCATCACTCCATCCCCCATTTCCTGGGCTCAGGGAGGACTTTAAGCACCCCTGGGTATTGAGAACCACGCTGGAGACCCTTTGGGAGCATGGTCCCTGTAAGGCACCGCCCCTCAGCTCCACAGCCCCTGCCTTGAGGTCCTTGGAGCGCTCGGTGCTGTCCTGCACTGCCCGGCTCTGCTCCAGCGGCGGCCGGAGGTTTGCTGTGATCGCCTTCTCCTGCTTGTCCAGGTCACTGTTGACTTTCTCCAGCCCTGCCAGGAGCTGGCGTCCCCGAACTGATGCAGCATCTGGAAAACAAGAGGAGACCAGATTAAAGCTGGCTGGAAGCTGGGTGTGGGCTCAGTCCCCCTGGTGACTGCCAAACCCTCACCCCGCTGCACCCCCCGAGCCCAGCCTGCTGTGACCACAGCCTGGCTGCTCTGCCCCTGCACCCACCCAGCACTGTTGTCCCCAGGACCCTTAGGAGATGGGGACATCCCCACAGGATGCTCCACCACCTAAGCTCAAGCCTTTCTGTGCCCCAGGCTGCCCTCTCGCCCCACACCTCCGATGCTGTCTGCCTTCAGCCCCTCATAGCGCTGCTGGAGGACATTCTTGCAGTTGTTAGTCTTCTCCTTCACGGTCACGTAGTGCTTGGCGATTCTGCAAAACGGGACAGCAGGAGGTCAGTCAGACCCTCAGGCTCTCCATCACCCCGTCACCATCCCAGCACTGCTCCAGGAAGGAGCTCCAGCTCTGGAGGGGTTGTGGGGGCTGCTCCCTCGAGGCAGCCATGAAGCAGGTGGGGGAAAAAGCACCTTCACCCCGTGCTGGGGTAGAGCAGTGTCTTCATTAGAACAGGGGAGATGCAGCCAGGCAGGTACGTGCCTGCTGAGGGAGGGGTGGGCAGCTCCCCCTGCCCTAATGGCCCCCCAGAGCAAGGGGGACCTGGGTGGCTCTGATCCGGTCGCCCTTTGCCAGGTGGGATTTTGTGGGCAAGCAGGAAGGGGCAGGATTCCATTCCGGAGGAAGCCTGAGGCTTCCAGAAGGCAGGGCTTCGCTGTGGGAATCGGGGCGGGGGCCCTGGGGAGCCAGACGGGGCTGCAGCGCTGGAGGCAGGGCCTGGGGCCGGGGAAGGCAAAGGCCGGGGGGGCAGTGGGATGGTCCTGCCCAAGGCTGGGGGCACGTACTGGTCTGCCAGGGCTATCGCTTCGGGGTCGGGCGGGGGGATCATGAAGCAGACCCCGGGGGCGCTGATCGTGTCTCCTGCGCTGTCGGCCACTTCCCAAACGTCTCCGCTGTTCCTCTGCAGGGTGTAGTGGGCTCCGCGGCTGATCTGGCCCTGGGGGACAG
>VZRQ01003971.1:115749-131356 GCA_013397975.1 Machaerirhynchus nigripectus | reverse complement strand
ACCCCGATCCCTTCTCTCGGCTTCTCCGAGAGCCTGCCCCGTGCCAGAAACTCGTGTGCCTGCTCCTCCCCGCCCGCAGCCCCCAGGCACCGAGCCGTGCCTCTTGCGACAGCCACGGCGAGCGAATTCCCACTCGGGCAGAGATGAGGAGGCGTTTCCAGGGCTGTGCTCCGGCTTTCCTTTTCGGAGAAGCCGGTGGCTGAGTCAGCTGGAGCTGCTGGCTGCTGTCCCACCCCTGCCACTCCCGTGGTGGCTGCCGGCTCTACTGTCCCATCCCTTTGGCCTGCTACGCAGCCTGCAAAGACTGACACGGTGGTGGTGGCGATGAGGGGATGTGGCCTGGGAATGGCCGGTGGCGGGGCGGTGTCCCTTTGGTCGGGAACACGCCGGGACATCAGCACAGGGAGCGTGGGAACGTGACAGAGCTGCGCTGTCGCAACGTCCCGAGGGTGTGTGAGAGGCAGGGAGGCCGCGTTTCCCCCAGACCCCTCCTGCTCCTCCGCTGCAAAACCTGCTCTTCCCACTGGGGCGAGGGCGACCTTTGCCTTGTTCCCCCCCGCAGGAGCCTCCACGGCTTGGAAAAGCCTGCTCCTCCCCGCAGTGCCACTTCCACTCCCGTGCCCCCGGAGAGGCCGGTCCCGGCAGCAGCCCTCTGCTCGCCCCCGGGCCGGGGATGCGCTACCTGCTCGCCCTCGTACTCGCACAGAGCCTCCACGGGGACGGGCTGGGGCGGCGGCTCCCGGCGGTACCGCAGCGGCAGGACCTGCTGGCTGCGCTCCTGCAGCGACTTCACCACGGCCTCGTACTTGTCCAAGGCCTTCTCCTGGTCCTGGCACGGGGCAACAACAAGAAACAGTAGGAAAACGGGGGCAGAACGAACTCCTGGGCTCTCGCAGCCAGGGAGGAGCTCGTTCCCACGCAGCCGGGACAGAGACTGCGGCTTCTCCTGTGCTCGTGCTGCTGAAGGCACCTCCTGCAGCCCCGTGTCCCTGCTCCGGGTGCTCCTGCGCTCTCCTGCCTCCTTCTGCAGCCAGGCTGAGGACTGGGACTGTGCCCAGGGGTTGCCAGGCCAGCGCTAAGTGACAGGGTTCCCTGGTGCATGGCCCACACCTGCGTGGCTGTGTGTCGGTGGACAGCCCCACTCCCAGCTCTGAGTCCAGCCCTGTCACAAGGCTCTCCAGCAGCTGCTCTATTTCTAACCCTGCAGGTGGGGATCCCGAGATGCTGAGTGGGATGGAGCACGCAGGAGGAGAGGGGACAGCTCTTGGGAAGAGCTATCAGCTGTCCCAGGACACCTGCCTCAGCTGGGCCTGCTGCAGCGTGCTTGGGCTGGGCCTTGGATTTAGGCTTAGGCTCGGGCTCGGGCTCAGCACAGCCCATTCCAAGTGGGCGATCTCCAGCCCAGCTCACTGCAGCACAGCGAGTTCCACAACCTCCTCTGGCAGCAGGTCTAATTATGCTCCCACCCTTAACGAGCGCTAACTCAATGAGAGAACAAATAAAAACCAGCCCAGTGAGCAATTACGTTGCTAGGGGAGAGGCAATCTCTAGCCGGGGGGGAAGGAAGAGCAGGGGGAAGGCCAGGCACGGGGAAGCAGCAGCACGGCCCTGCTCTTCCCCATGGAGAAAGCTGGGCCAGGTGCCCACACGGGCGGGGACGTCCCTCTGCCAGTGCCATGGGGGCAGCGGTTCCTGCTGCTGCCTCCCCTGCAGTCCTGCCTGCAGACACTCACATCCAGCTCCCGGAGGAGAGACTCCAGCTGGTATCTGTCCTTGAACTCTGGGCTGAATTTTTGGTCCAGGTCTGTATCCACCTTCTTCAAAAGCTCCTGAGCATCCTTAGTGTCCTTCTGAAACTGCAGAGAGAGAAAGTCTCTTGTGAGAGAAGGTCCTGCTGAAGCACAGAGCAGACCCTCCATGGTCTTCACACGGCCACCAGGAGCTACTCTGGGCATCTGGGCACCCAGAATATGTGGAGAAAGGTGAGGGATCACTATTTCCCTTGCTCAGGACATCAGATCGAAGGAAACAACAACTGGGAGTGGCTTATTCCAAGCAGAGCTGTCAAGTCCCACCTTTCCCTGCCCTCAGTTGTGTTCCACTGGGACAGCATCACCGCGGTGTGTGGTGCCTCCACTGCCAGTGCAGGAGAAGGGAGAGCCAAGCCCTTCCACACACAAACCATCCCCTGGGGCAGCTGTTCTGGCACATGCCCATGAAAGGCACTGCCCAGGCTGGGCACCACAGCTCAGCTTTGGCGAGAGACTCACCGGGCGGTGAACACACCCAGGCTGTGGGAGAGGAATCCAGCCCGACCTGCTCCCTGCAGAGCCTCCCTGGCTGTCGGATGCCATTTATCCAGCAGACATCTGTCTGCCCCGCTCAGCTGGGACACTCAGCCCTTGTGCTGGGCTCCCCGGGGGCAGCTCCGCTGGTGGCAGCTGTGATTTCCTACATGGACCTGTTCTGCTTCCCGGTGGAGCACGCAAGGTCCCTCCGTGCCGTGTTTGGGGGTGAGGGATCTCTGCCGTCCTGGGGACAAGGATGCTGACACCGCCTGCGGCTCACGGAAGTCAGTGCTGGAGCAGAAGCTTTCTGCAAGTCATGCTTTGGCCAAGCAATCACTGACCTTTGGTGCCTGACCAATTGTGACTTGTGTCCTATCAGCTCAAGGTGCTCTCCCTAGCCTTAAAAATCCTGGGTTTCGAGCATTCCAATCCTGGGTTTAGAGCACTCCGTCTCTTCTACCCAATTTCCAGAATAGCAGGAATTTTTGTATTCTAGCATCTCCTGCAACCCAGCACCAACAGTTCGCTGCCCCCAGGGATGTGGTACCTTGTGGAAGTCCTCCATGAACTTCAGGTGGCTCTCCTCGCAGATCAGCAGGTTCAGGTACTCCTTCCAGTCGGCGTGCACGGCCTCGATGTGAGCCTGCGACGCAGGGGTGGGAGGGGGACATCAGCGGGACCCCCGTGGCAGGGGGAGCCCTGAACTGGCCACCAGGGAATCCCAGTTGCCATCCTGAGTGAGCAGCTCTTTGGCTGCCTCTGGAGCCACCCAGATGCTCTCAGGGGGAATTCAGGGTGGGAATACCCAAGGCTGGGATGATCCCAGCTGTGTGGAGGTGGCAAATCCTTGTGGCCATCCTCCCACCAAACAGGGAAGGCTTCCACCATAATTTCTCCTCTCTAGGTGGGCACAGGGTAATTGCCACAGGAACGAGGAAGATGGGAAGAGCTCCTTAGGTTTATCTTTGCTCCTCCAGTGGTGTTTACACATCTGCAGGTGAAGGAGGCTTTNTGTTGGCACCGGGTCCCACTCTGGAGAAGGGCTGGGCAAGTCCCCTGTGCTCCAGGGTGGGTGGGGAGCTGGGACCCATCCCTGGTGCTCACCTCGATGGCGTTCTTCCCGGGGTGGTTGTGGGCCAGCAGCTGATCCCCATCAGCATGCAGCTTGTTGATGGCCTCCTCCTTCTCCTCCAGCTTCCGGTGGATGAAGTTCTGGATGGGAAGAGGCGAGACATTGATCCCCACGCAAAGGGAGGGGACCCTGGCTGCAGTCTGGGGCTGAGCAGCTCCACAAGCAAAGTGTGATGTTCCCCCACCACAGCTTTCACTTTTCCTTCCCTTGCAGATGTTGCTGAAGATGTGACTCCTGCCAAGCCAGCGCTGAGATAAGGGACAGGAGGGTGAGGGAGCCGTCACGCCTCCCCATCACGTTATCTTTGGCAGAGGTAAGGACTAACCTCGCTATCCCTGTACTATCAGCTGGACAGCTCAAAGCCCTTCATGATGGGCTGGGGGAGACTGAGGCACAGGGGAAGGAACATTTTCTGCCCCCATCCAGCTCCCCTGGCCCAGCTCCATTTTTCCCACTATCAGCCGGAGCAGGGCCAGGCTGCCAGGAGCGCACGGACCTCGTACTGGCGGCGCCGGCTGGGGTAGTCCAGGTTGTGGTCGCTCCAGTCGTAATGGGTCCTGTCCTTGGCCTGCTGATCCAGCCAGTAGAGCTTGTTGGTGCAGCGCTGCATGTAGTCCTGCAGCGAGTTCAGGTCCTGCTGCCGCTGCTGGGAGCCGGCCTGCGGGGGGCACAGCGAGAGCTCAGCCCAAAGCTCCTTTCTGTGCGTCCCCCAGGGGTGCCCGGCCACCCCAACAAGGGACCCCTCCAGTAGGGTTCTTCCCCCAGGACCCCAGAGGCTCTTACCAGCAGCTTCTGGTATTTGGCTTGGAAGTCGCTCATGTTTTCCTGGAGGAGAAGCAAGGCAAGGGTTAGGAGCGGTGTCTGGAGAGCGGTGGTCTGACAGGGGCTTGAGGGTGCAGAGGGATGTGGGTTTAGGCTGGAAGGGGATGTGGGTTTATGGGATTCGCCTCATTGTAAAGCCAGAGCCGGTGTGCGATGCTGAGCTCTGGGGTTGGGAGTGGATCCGGGCACCCACCCAAACCTGCTCCGGGCTGCAGCACCCTGGATGGTGGGACACCCCTTTATCCACGGCTCGGGGCAGGGCCAGCCCTGCAGGGCAGCAGGAGAGGGGCAGGAGAGCTGACCTTGCTGCCTTCCTTGACGATGTGTGGCCCGATGGCCATGACCTCGTTGTGGAAGATGTTGTGCTCCTCTACTTGGCTGTTGACCAGCGGCAGGTCAGTCCCAAAGCCTTTGCTGCTCAACGCGTCCTGGGGTGCACAGGAGTTGGGGTTAGCACTGGGGGGTGGGGGAAGGCTGCTGAGACCTGGGAAGCTCCTTCTGGAGGTGGCCATGGAGCTGGGCTTGGATGGGCTCCGGGGTCCGCTGTGTAGGGATGCCCCAGGAGCGTGTGGGTGCAATTGGCTGTGCTGGAGGGCAGCCATGGGAAAACCAGTTTGGGGGGTTTAACCCTTCTCGGATTGGAAGAGTGCAGGAGTGGGATAAAATAAAAAAGAAGGGCCATGGAGTAGAGCCTAAAGCAGGTGGTGACTGGGGACGCTGAGGCCAGGACTGGTGCCACCTCAAGCACCGACTTCTGTTGCCACAGCCCCCAGCCTCGTCCCACCACCTCTGCCCCTCCCCTGCCACCCAGCTGTTTGCCACTCCCGCTATGGAGCTGCCCAGAAGTTTTCCAAGAGCCAGTTCCTCCCTGGGAGCTGCAGGAGTTCCTGCCCAGCTGGTGCTACTGGCCAGGCAGTGACACTGGTGACCCCCTCGGTACCTGTTTCTCCTCGATCACTGTTGACCAGTTGACCTGGGGCTCGATGTGCTGCAGGGGGAAGTTGTAGATCTGGTCGTGTTTCACACGCAGGTTTGCCACTCGTTCCTTCAGCTGCCGGATGCTGTGGGAAGGGAAGGGAAGGGTGAGGGTGGGATGCAGGACGTGGGCATGGGCTGGCATTAGCATTGGTGGGTGTAGGTGATCCTCTGCTAGGCCCTCCTGGATGGTGGGCTGTCCTTAGGGGAGACCCCAGGCGGGCTGGCAGCAGCTGGGCTGTGCAGTGGCTGGGCAGGGAGAGGGCAGAGGTTCCTGTGCTCTGTCCTCTGCCAGGGGCTGCTCCCGTGGCTGCGAGCTCAGGGCAGGACCTGGGGCAGAGCACGGGGCACAGCGGGCAGGTGCCACCCTGCCACACTGCCACCATCTCACACTCCGTGTGCCCAGGATGGTGGTCGCACACCCTAATGGGAGCTGGGATGCAGACAAGCCTGTGGTGACTCCCCCACTGCCGGCAGCAGCTCAGCAGAGCCCCTGGAGAGGCCTTCCCCTCGTCCAAGGGCTCTGGGGACAGGTGTCCCCCCTGGCACTCACTCTTCTGTGATCATGTCCCCCTGGGGGTGCTTCATGTGCCGGGCCACGGCCGCGTCCCCGTCCAGCACGTAGAGCAGCTTGTCAGACTCGGAGAGCTTCTGTGCCGTCAGCTCCTTGTACTGCGCCAGCTGGCACGCCTTGATCTTGTGCAGGTCCTGGAGCAGCCGCGGGGACAGGAGGAGGGGTCACACAAGTGGTGTCCGAGAGGTCGTCCCGCCCCGCTCTCCCCTGGCACTGGGGATGGGCAGGAGCTCGTCCCACCCCGCTCTCCCCTGGCACTGGGGATGGGCAGGAGCTCGGCTGTCTCCCGTCCCCCTGGGATGTATTTTACTTTCCCCTCTCCTATCGCGGGATCATGGAATGGTTTGGGTTTGAAGGAACCGTAAAGACCATCCGGCTCCAACTCCCTTGCCATGGGCAGGGATGTTGGTAGGTTCCACTTGATGAGGTTGCTCCAATTCCTATCCAACCTGGCCTGCTGAGGAAGGGCTGGGGAGCTGCATCACCCCGGGATGCATCCTTTGGGAAGAGGAGGATGGTTCAGACCTCTCCTCCTCCATCCCAGCTCCCTGCTGGGGTGCACATCCCCACTCTGCTCAGTACTACCCCCCTGGGGAGGGGGGAATTTTGGGGCTCTGTTGCCTGTTGCACCCTCCCGCCCTCTTCCCACGAGCGGGGGGACCCCGACACCCCACCTTGCAGATCATCACCGTGCGGGGGTGGGCAGCCACCCACACGGGAGAGGAGGGGACACCCAGGAAGTGCGAAGGGCTGGGGCAGGAGGCAGAGGGGACCCGGGGCTGCTGGGGGAGCCTGGGAGTGCGGGACCGTGCCTGGCTTACATTCTGCATTCGGGAGTCGGTCTCCACGATGTTTTTCTCCACCTGGTCAGCATTTTTCTGCAGGCGCTCGATGAGCTCGGTCAGCTCTTTGCTGGAGATGCTGGGGAGAGAAAGGGGGGCTCGTCACCCCGCAAAGCCGGCCACAGCTCCCGGGGGTGCCCGCGGGGTGCCGTGACCCCGGGGGTGGCCGGGGGCCAGCCGAGCCTGCCAGGCACTGCAGCTGCGTGTGACTCACTGCTGCCTTTCCAACACTTTCCAAAATACTCGGCCGCTGGGCCAGGACGGGGCGGGGGGTGAGGGAGGTATCTCCCCCGGGTGGAAACGGGAGTGATGCCTGAGCCTCCCTCGGCTGCGGAGCAAAGCAGAAAAGAGCTGTTTAGAAGGACAGGGAGAGAATCACAGAATATCCGCAGCTGGAAGGGACTCACGAGGATCATCAGCTCCTGGCCCTGCACAGACACCCCAACAATCCCACCCCGGGCCTGAGAACGGGGATCCAGTATGGAAATAGAGGAGCTGGAGCAGTAGGGAGGCCCTGGCCCCCCATGGCCACAGGGCAGGTGGCCCATCTGAGGCTGCTGCCCGTGGGCAGCCCCTGCCTGCATCCCTGCTGTGCCGCTCTGTGCCGTGCTCAGGGCTTCCTTCTCTGCGAGGAGTTATTCCCACTTTAAACCCAGGACAGGGATGGGATCACAGGCATTGCATCTCTCTCAGTGCCTTCTCCCGTGCTGGGCACTGGTTTTGCTCCCAGGCTGACGCTGGCCAGGCTGGCAGGGTGCAGGGCCAGCCCAAACATTCCCACCCGAGCGCAGGGACGGCGGAGCTGGAGCAGAGGCAGAACAACCCGTGACGCAGCTTCTGCATTGCTGGGGTTATTTTAAACATTTCATCTCCTTGCTGTCACCGTGGCTGCAAGGAGAGGCTGCAGCGTGCCAGGCACTGCCCGCAGCTCTCCCAGCCCTGACCAGAGGCAGGAGCAGGGTGTGCTCCCCAAATCCCTGCAGCCGGAGGGAGCTGAGGCTGCTGGCAAGGCTGGGGTGTCCCAGCTGTGCTGCTTTGTCATCTGGGCTTAAACCAAGGGCTGGCTCAGTCCAGTCCCAACCACCTTAATATGAGCCTGAATGACCTTGTTATGTGCTGGCAGAATTAATCTTTATATGGCACTTGGAAGTGTCACCTGCTGCTGGAGCGGCTGGAGAGGAGGAGTGGGGCTGGCTGGGGACAGCAGGGCTGGCCTGGGGAGCACCAGCATCCCAGCAGTGCTGGCTCGGGGCACAGAGAGTTCCTGCAGCCCCAGGTGGAATCATGGAATTGTAAAGGTTGGAAAAGCCCTCTAAGTACATCGAGTCCAACCAGCACTGCCCAGGCCACCACTGACCCCTGTCCCCAAGTGCCACATCCACACGGCTTTTAAATCCCTCCAGGGATGGTGACCCCAGCACTGCCCTGGGCAGCTGTGCCAGTGCCTGACCACCCTTTCCATGAAGGAATTTTCCCAATATCCAACCTAAACCTCCCCTGGCACAGCCTGAGGCCGTTCCCTCCCCTCCTGTCCCTGTTCCCTGGGAGCAGAGCCCGACCCCCCCGGCTGCCCCCTCCTGTCAGGGAGTTGTGCAGAGCCACAAGGGCCCCCCTGAGCCTCCTTTTCTCCAGGCTGAGCCCCTTTCCGAGCTCCCTCAGCTGCTCCTGGGGCTCCAGCCCCTTCCCAGCTCCGTTCCCTGCCCTGGACATGCTCCAGCCCCTCAGCGTTGTGAGGGCCCAGAACTGACCCCAGGACTGGAGCTGCAGCTCCCCCAGGACTCTGGTGCTGAGTTTCAGGACCTGTTCCTGCCTGCCCCGTGTGCTGTTGCTTCAGTGCATCAGAACAAACCAAATCCGAGCTCTGGGCTTGTTCCTCCCTTCCTCAAACCTGCCCCAGGCTGCAGGAGCCTTGTGGCATCCAACAGCTCCAGGAAAGTTCACACTTCCCTGGGAAGTTCTGGTATGGGCATGGTTTACACTGATTTATTTCTTTTTATAGAAGCTGCATCATCAGGATGGTACTCAGAGGTTTGTGCCCGTCACTGTGGCTGTTGCCTGCCTGGCACCTCCTGCACCAGCAGCAACGAACCCCGTGGGCATTCCCGGGCAGAGAAGCCAGGGAAGGGGTTGCTGGGAGTCGTGGTTGCAGTGATTCCGAGGATGATTCTCATTCTGTGTCCAATAATCACGGCTGGAGGGTGCAGGGTGCACCCGGAGATGGGATATGGGTGGCTGGGTCCTGCTCCAACGGTGGAAGCAGCTCCTCAAAATCCACTTTGGGGTTTCTTCCAACCTTCATCATCCCACAGAAACCAGGGCAAACATCAGGTGGAATCGGTGGTTTGGAGGGGGTGACTGAAACGTGCTGCACGTGTTTGGGTATCTTCAGGTGATGGTTGCTCAGAGCTGGCATCTCCTGCATCCTGGCAGAGCTTGAGGCCACCAGGGAGCCTTCCTCACCTCCCCCATGACCTGGAGGCCACCTGAGCTCGGAGGGTGGGAGAGGCTCGTTATCCAGGTGGGAGCTTGGGATGCTTTGCTGTGAGAGGCGGGAGCTGGACTGGCACCGAGCTGGGGAACAGCTGGAAGCTCTTGCTGGCTCCTCTCCTCGTGCTCTACCTTGGTCTCAGTGACTCCAGCAAGTCCAAGGATGGATCTTCAGGGTTTCACTGGATCTACAGCATGGATGGGAAAACCATCCCAAAACCCAGAAGAAGTCTGGGGTATTTCTAGTTCTAGTTTTGACTGAAGCTGTAAATTGTAGGGAGGAAGTAAAGCTTAGCCAGGGATTTCTTGGAGCCGTGGCTGTGGTTCAGCCGTCCCGAGGTGTTGCTGCCGAGCTGGTGTGGCAGAGCTGAGCCTGGAGCCTCGGCCCAGCCTTTGTGCTCACTGTGCATCAGCAGAACTGATCTCCAGTGCTGGGAGCAGCGAGTGCAACACCCCGGCCCCGACCCTCTCCCTGAGGAACCGGCTGTGCCTGGCCAGGGTGGGATGGGGACGTTGTGTCCGGGCAAGGATGAGCCCCTCATCCCCTTCTATCTGCTCTTCTCTGAGGCTGGAGCCACAAGCTCTCCTCAGCCCTGTCACCACCTGTGCCCTGCCAGCCCCTTCCCAAGCCGGGGGTGCTGCCCCTGGACTCCCCTCCCCATCTCCCACCCTCTCCATGGCTCCGGGAACCCAGGACCAGGGCAGAGCCACCCTCCAGCCCCGTGGCACCCGGGGACGGTGACATCCCTTCTCCATCACTGCAGGGACTGGGAGCAGGTGAGGGGCTGGGAGAATGGGAGGGCAGAGAATGGAATTCCCTGTGTTGGTTTGCCTGGTAACCCAGAAACTGCTGCTCCCACGTGCAGTACCTGGGTGACCAGGGAAAAGAAACGCAGCCTGGCTTGGAGCAAGCAAGGACATGCTGGGATGCGATGTGGGCATGGCTCGGCCCTCCTGACGCACGCCAGAGAAGCTGTTTGCTCTCTCCACCTCTGTGGTTTATGTGAGAGTCACCAGCTGAGGCTGCGGGACAGGGAACTCTCATAAAAACTCCCATGGGAGCTGCATCTCAAACCTGCAGCGGCGGGGAGCTGCTCCTGTGCACCTCATCCTGCCCCGAGCGGGGAGCGTGGTGTGTGCTCCGCTCACCCCACGGCTGCTGGGGGTGCAGGGATAACAGGTGTGCAGGAATAAAGGAGAAATAGGAGAGAATGGGACCCTCTCGTGTCAGATCTCTCTTATTTGTGGATTTATTTCTCCATTCTCGTCACTTTGGTGCCACTTCATCAACCAGCTTGGACATCCCTGCTGTGAGAACGTCAGCCCTGATCATCACCCACCTGTCCCCTCCACAGCTGCGTCTGTGTGGATAAAGCAGAGGAGGAGCACAGTCCCTGCATCCAGCTGGATGTCAAACAGGGAACGCTGAAGCCTGGCTGGAATCTCCATTCCAGGGGATGGAGGAGTTTGGCTTCCCTGTGTCCTTCATCTGCTGTGAGGGGGAAGGTGCTGGAGCATCAGGACAAGGGGAATGGCTTCCCACTGCCAGAGGGCAGGGTTAGATGGGATATTGGGAAGGAATTGTTTCCTGGGAGGGTGGGGAGGCCCTGGCACAGGGTGCCCAGAGCAGCTGTGGCTGCCCCTGGATCCCTGGAAGTGTCCAAGGCCAGGCTGGACGGGGCTTGGAGCAACCTGGGCTAGTGGGAGGTGTCCCTGCCCATAGCAGCGGGTGGGACTGGATGAGCTTGAAGCTCCCTTCCAAGCCAGCCCATTCCATGATTCTGTGCAGGAGAAGCACCAATGGATGGGCAAAGCAGTCAGGAAGCCTCGGCTGTCCCAGGAAAAGTGGTGGATGGGACTGATGGGATGTGGCTCTTTCGGGAAGCTGCCGGGAAGAGCCACAGTTGCATCCAGGCCTTGGAGCAGAGCTGCTGGCAGGGGAAGACAAAGGGAAGCCAGGGCCAAAAAGCAGGCTGGGGGGGACGGCTGGAGCATGGAGCAGAGCTGGGAGGGAGAAGGGCAGGAGCTGGCCAGAGCCCAGCTGGGATGGGCAGCACACACCAGGCTGAGCAGAGCCAGCAGCGAAGGTGCCCAGGGCACGGCCCCTGCGAGGCTGCAGCAGGGGGGGAACTGCAGAGCTGCTCTGCTGGAATAGATAAGGCTTTGTTTGAGAGACGAGAAAAAAAAAAAATAATAAAAAAAGCCTGGAAAAACTGGCTTTGCCATTTCTGGAGAACTTTCACATTCTCTGGTCAGGAAGGAAAAAATGATCTCCCTCATGGAAAGCCGTGCTCGGCAGAAGAGTTGTTTTCTGTCAGCGCCATTGCCTGGCTGGGGTGAAGGACCCCAGATTATTCCATGGGGAATGGGAGGGGTTTCTGGGGCTTCTCCCTGCTGGGGGGGCCAGGAGGAAGCAGCTGCTCCATGGCACTGCATCCATGTACCCCAATTCTGACCTCTGGACCTTTGTTTCAGATGGGTTCAGGTATTTCTGAAGGTTTAGGGGGTCGTTTTAAGGTTCAGATTTTTATTTCTTCTGTTTTTTTAGGGTTTTGGTGATTTTTCTTAGTATTTTAGTTGTGATTTGTTGGGATTTTTTTAATGAGAGGTTCTCAGCAGAGAAATATGATGATAATTACTGGGACACTAAAACTTTGCTGCTAAAAACTGGACTTTTTTTCCTCTATTCCTTTTTCTTTCTCTCATTAGGCTGCACCCTCACTGGTAAGAGCAGCTTTTGGAGCAAACCTCCCTGAGATCAGTATCTCCAGGACGTCCAAAGGTCTTGTGCTTGCTGGCAGGTGGTAGAAAATCCCTTTGATTTCTCCAGTTTCCTTTTTTCCAAACAAGGAGGCTCTTTCCTTAATCCCTCCAAGGGAGGGTGTTGAGACACTCCTGGAGTTTTGACTGCTCTGACTGAGGTCCCTGGGAAGGCTCCTGCTGGGAGCTTGTGCCATGAACCTGATCCTTGCTGGGAAGGGTAATGGGAAGGGCTCTGTCCTGCTCAGGGATGCTGGAAGGGAAACCTTCCCACCCCAGAGGCTTTTCCCAGTGGGATGCTTGCCCAGGGACAGGGGAGTTGGTTGAGGATGGGGTCTGAGCATGGATCCTGGTCCTGCTCACTGCATCCCACCACTGGGAGGGACAATCAGCACACGAGGCCGTGGCCACCCACTGCTGCTCTCAATTCCATCTCCGTGCAATGTCCATTTATACAGATTGCATAAAAACCTCTCCCGTGTCAGCCCTGCTGCTGGAGGCTGGACTTTAGGAGGGATTAAACGGCACGAATCCTCCAGAAGGCCCCAGCACAGAGCTATAAACGTCCTTAAAGCTCCCCGAGCCGCAGCTCCCACTGCATGAAATTCTCTCACGCTGCTTTTAATGACACTGGAGTGAAACTGTGGCAGGGTAGAGGGCACAAGGGCTGGGCTCTGGCCCAGGTAATTCAGGTGTGGGAGAGATTAGGATCTGGCTGAAAACTCAGAGCAGAGTTCTGTCAAGCTGCCCACGTCAGGGTGTAGCTGGACAGCAGGGTTGCTGTGCTCAGCCCAGCCTGTTCCAGTTGTATTTATCTTCCCTCGCAGGAATGGTGATATTTTATTGTAATGTGCATGGAAATGAGAGCAGAAACAGGGCGGGCGATGGGCGGCTCGCTCCGCCCTCAGAGCAGCTCCTGACTCACCTGCTGACTCCAGCCCTCCCAAACAGCCTCTGGAAATGGGTGCCAGCCCTGCAGGCAGAGCTGGCCCAGCTGCCTGCACCCCTCTCACATGGGCAGCAAGACTGGTAAGGGTCTCTGGGGCTGGGAGCGCTCCTGGTGGGTGCTCTCACCCCAAGGATCCCGAGGATGAACAGCTTTCCTGCTGGCAGGAGGGAGAGTTTCAGCAGCAGCTGTGAAGGCTGAACTGGTTTTTATCATAAAATTATCAAATGGTTTGAATTAGATGGGCAGGGACACCTTCCACTATCCCAGTGGCTCCAAGCCCTGTTCCAGCCTGGCCTTGGGCACTTCCAGGGGTCCAGGGGCAGCCACAGCTGCTCTGGGTGCCCTGTGCCAGGGCCTCCCCACCCTCACTGTTTTCTACCTGCCCAGCCTGGACCATCCAAAGAAGAAGCCAACCTCCTGTTTCCTGAGCACGGTGAGTGTTTGAGGAAGGGGATGTGCAAGGAGGCTGATGATTTCCCCCTGTGTTATGGCTCTGTTCAAGGTTTGTGCCTTCCCTTCCAGGGACACACGTCCATGTGACAGCTCAGTGGTCATGGCTGAACTCCCAGGGCCTTACGGTACTGGGGTGAGAGCAGAATAAAGCAACCAAGTCCACGAGACAAAAGAAATGTCACCATCATCCTCCAGGATCCCCAGCCAAGGCAGGGAGATGCCCAGGGCTGGATGGGGATGGCTACTGAGCCTGGAGCCCACGAGCCCAGGCAGACCACAGAGCTGCAGCAGATACTCCTAAGGAGAGCCTTGGACCCTGGTGCTGCTGGATGGGAGGTCGAGGGCCACTCTGGGGTTGGGACAGGGTGGCTGTCACATCCAGGGGGACAAAGAGTTGTTCATGGGGAGGTTGCAGCACCTGGCTTGCGTGCCAGTGGTGCTCAGCGACATGTTCCCATCCTGGGCAGGCTTTGTCCCGAGGCTGAGGAAGCCACCAAGGCTCCCACGGCTCCTTTCCAGGCTCTGTCCTGCTGCCGGCCGATGCTCCCCGAGCAGCCCCTGCCTCACTCAGCTGAGCTCGTGGCCCTGGCTCGCGGGGCTGGCAGGACACGCTCCAGTGCCCCTCACTCTTGCCAAATCGGTGCTGGGTTCTCGCCCTGTCCCGCGGTGCTCTGGAGGCTCCGTCACGGGCAGCACCCTGGCACCGAGCCCTGCCCAAGGTGCAGCCCCTGCGCAGCCTCGCGGGGCGCGGGATGAGGCCGGGCTCACGCGGTGTCGAAATCTCCGTCCCTGCTGACGGCGGGGGCGGGCGGCTGATTTTAGGAGTGTTGCTCTGTTTTCCTGGCAGCAGAGCAGGGCGGGAGCCGCCTGGGAGCCTGGCAGTGCCTGGAGCAGGGGACGGGGCAGGAGCTCCTCGCTTCTTCTCAATCCTCCACCAGCAAGTTGTTCAACCGGTCGGGCACCGGCTTCCCCATCTTGATGGTGGGGCTGTTTCCACACGGCGGGAGTGTTCCCTGGATTCGCAGATGTTTGTAAACTCCAAGGCAGGAATTAACAAATTGGGGCTAATAAGCACAGCTCTCCCCGAGGTGTGCGCGGACAGCCGGGGCGCGGGGAGGGAGGGAGGGAGAGAAGCCCCGGGCACAGCCCTGCGCTGCTTCCTCAGCCATCACCAGCCAGAAAAACAGAGGTTTCAGCCTGGCCCGCAGCCTCCGGAGGTGCTTTGGCACCTGCCCAGGGCCGCTGGGCTCCAGGCGGGGCGGCGGAGGGAAGTTTCTTCCTTCCTGAGCCCATCCGCCGGCGGGTGGCGAGAGCACGGGGTACCCAGACCCGGCAGCACTCGGAGCGCAGCGTGGGGACCCCGGCCACAGCCCCAGGGTGGGCACCCCGCACACAGCCGGTCTGTCTCCTGCTGCTTCACAGCATCCTGATGCTCTCGGAGTCCTGCGCTGCCAGCCCAGGCGCGGGGTTTCTCACTCTCGAGCCGCCCACCAACACCCCCGCAGCTCGGAAATGCGCCTGGCTATTGGCACCATCCTTCACCCACGGGAACGCCGGGGCCATCAGGGAGGTGCGGAGCCTCTGAGGGCTCCGTGCCACCCCCGTCTCCTCCCGCCTGCCCTCCCCGGGGCAGGATCTGGCAGCAGAGCGTGCCCGGGGCTTTGGGAGCCGGAGCCTGGGCGGCCCTGCCGAGCCAGCCGGGCTGCCGGGGGAGCCTTGCCCGCGGCTGCAGCTGGAACCTCAGCCCCAACAGAGGGAGCTCAGCAAATCCCCCGTGCCAGGGCAGCAGCGGGCACAGCCTCCCCTGGCGGGGAACACCCTCCCACCGCCGCAGCCCCGCTCCCGTGGGCAGGGAGCAGCCAGGGGCTCCCTGCTTGGAAAATGTCGGCGCCTTCTGGGCTGACTGGTGCCTTTCTGGGTCCTCGAAGGCGCCTCAGCCCCAGCACCAGCTCCCCAGTTTCCTTCCCAAAGGAGGATTTTTGGGAGTAGGGCGGCTGCTCCGAGTCCGCCAGCCGGGACTGGTGCGATGGAGAGGAATGGAAGGGGATGAACAAGCCACGGGCTTGGATCTTGGATCCTTGAATCACTCAGAAACCTGGAGCACTCCAGAGCCCCTGCAGCTCCTCCGGGAAACACAGTACACTCTTCTGAATTAATCCCAACAACCACCTCTTTGGGAAAACATCCCGGTGCAGGCAGGGGCTCGGGACTGTCCACCGTCCAGCCCAGAGAGGCTGAGCCTTCCTGGGGAGGGATTTTGACGCCTTTTCCCTTTTATCAGTGACCTTTCACAGGGCACATTCAACACACTGCTTTTCTTTCTTT
>VZRQ01003971.1:51586-106038 GCA_013397975.1 Machaerirhynchus nigripectus | reverse complement strand
AGGGGGGGCTCGCTGGTAGGGGGGTGAAGGGGTCCTCGTGCCAAAAGAAATGCTCAGCTTATTGAATCGGGGCCGTGGTGGATAGGGAGATGGGTGGCACACGGGTGGCACACGGGTGACGGGACACTTTGCCGGCTGCCGTGGGGGTCCCGCGGTGGCCGTGGCGTGGCTCGACCCCTCTGGTTGGAATCAGGGGCACCGCAGGGTCCGCGGCCGCGCAGCCCCCGGCAGGGTTTAGCTGGGGGGCCGGCAGAGGGGCGATCACATGCTTGCCCGCCCGGGATTAGCTGTAGCCGCTGCAGCGGGGAGCCGTGCCAGGGAGCCGTGGCGGGCAGCCCTGCCAGCCGCTGGCACTCCGAGCCCATGGCCCCGTGCAGCGGGAGCCGGCCGCGGCAGCCCTGAGGGCCCGGGGGGACCGGCGGCCCCGAATGATGTCCTACCTGCAGCCCCCTGGCCGACCCCTGGAGCGCTTCGATGGGCTTTCCCTCATCTACTGGTAAGCGGGGCCGCCGCACCGGGACGGGAACGGCAACGGGCATCCCTCGGAGCCTGGGACCCGTTCTCCAGCCATGGGGATGCGTTCGGTGCCCCCGTGGCTTTTGGCGGGGTTTGATTCGATTCATTTTGGTGGCCCCTCTGCGGGGGGCAGGGTCTGATGGGGGTCCCACAGCACCTTCGGGGGCAGCGCACAGGGGAGCCGGGGCTGGGAAAGGGGATTTATTTTCCAGGCGGCAGCTGGGGAAGCACCTAGAGCCTCTGCCAGCAGTTGTGGGTGCTCCTGCTGCAGTTGCGGTCCTGGGCTGTCCCCTTTGACAAAAGGCCCCTGTCCCGCCGTGCCGGTGCGCGGGGAGCGGGGGTGCGGAGCAGGGCCCCGGGTGGGTGCGGGGAAGGCGGCGGAGGGGACGGGAGGTGACGGCGGGCGCTGCAGATGTCTATGTAGGGCAGAGAGGGCCGGCGGGAGCGCGGCTCTGCCCGGGGCCAGGGTTCAGAGCGTGCGGCTTTAGCCGATTAACTGGGGGTCAGTGGGCCGGAGCCAGAGCCGGCGTGGGCCCCGGCGGGGTCTCGGGACCACCTTCGGATTTGGCGGAGGTTTTCTTGGGGTGGCCAGACCCGGGTTTCTCCCCGGCCGAGACCAAGAGCCCAGGGCACCCTGAAGCCAGCAGGGACCGTGATCCCTGCCGCTGCTGGGACATGATGCGTCTCCGGCTGAAGTAGGTCATTGGAGCGAGGGCTGGGGGGGCTGCGGGGCGGCTGCCGCCCGGGGGGGTGCAGGCAGGATGGCGAGGGCAGCACCCCGGCTCGACTGCGACCGAGAGGGTGGCTTGCGTTGCTGCATTGATGCTGCCCTGCTGCTTTTGGGTGCAGAAAAGGCAGAATCAGCTGCCGGTCGGAAGGAGGTGGTGCAGGACAGGCGTGACCGCGTGGCTTTGTTTGGGGCAGCGCTGCCAGGTGGCTGGTGATGTTGTGGGGCCGTGGGGTGTGTGTGGGAGCAGCTCCGTCAGCTCCCTGGGGTCCCCTGGGCATCCCTGGCTCCACGGGGCTGCTAAGCCCTGCTGCCCCTGCCCCTGCGAGGCAAAAATGCTCAAACTCCATTTTCTACCTTACAAATCTGCTCATATGCTGGAATTTTGGGTCGAAGCCTCCCTCAGCTTTGTCCGCTGGGCTCTGTTTGGTTGGGAAGGAGAGGGGTGGTCAGGGGGACTGGGGACTGTCCCCCACATGTGACGGCTGCCAGATGTGCTGGCTGGTGTCCGGCTGTCTGCCGGCTCCGTCGGGACGCGGCGGAGGGTGGCGAGCAGATGGCGGGGAGATAACACCTCCCCGGCATTTCGATAAGGATGACCCCGCTCTGTCGCTGATTAAAAGATTAATTTTGGAGTTCGAAATAGGAATTTAATAAATAAACACGAGCCGTCAGCAGAACCTCACCCGGCAGCATCAGGGCGGGGGGTGGTGACTGCCACGGCTGGAGCAGCGGCTCATCCCTCATCCCCGGGTTCTCCCGATGGCGATGCCGGTGTGACCGCACGGGGCTCTCCTGGAGAGTGGCTGCTGGAAGCTCTAAGCAAGTTCTGCAGTGGTGGATTCTGTGCAGGAGCTTTGCCAGAGCCAGCAGGAAATAAAACAGCCCCGAAGGTGCCATCGGTGCCGGGCAGGTCTCGTGGCTGGACCACGCTCTGTGTGCTCCGGGCGGGTTTGGATCCGCCGCCGGCTCCTCACAAGGCGTGGCCGGGTGCAAGACTGGCCTGGCACTTCCACCAATCCTCTTGGAATTACTTCTGCTGCCTGTTCATGGCTTGTGCTGGGGTCCGGATTGGAGCACGGGGATGTTCGCAGCTCAAGGATGGCTCAAAGCTCTTCCCAAGAGCTGTGCTTCCAGTTCAGCAACATGTTCTGAAATCTTTCCCAAAAATACGTGGTTTTCCCATCTTTCTCTAGCCAGCCATTTCCCTCAGCTCTCTCTTTCCATCTCTATTTTTACGGATTCACTTGGGTGAATTTCCTGCCGTGGTTCTCAGGTTTCTCCCATTAATGCAGGGGGGGACAGAGGGTGGCCAGGCCGGCAGAGCAGGTCCTGCAGCCCCCACCAGCCCCTGTTAATAAGTTTATAACCAGTCCAATCCCACAACCCAGGGGATTTAGGCAGGCAGGGAGATTTATAATCCTGTTAACCCTTCACAGCAGCTGACACCCAGACTGGGGCCACAGGACCAGGCCCCAAGCAGAGCAGCAGATCATCCACCTCATGGGGAGGGTGAGGAGGAGGAGGAAGGAGAAAGGCTTCCCTGTGGGAGAGATGTTACCACACTTTGGACCTGCTGGGGTGCAAAGGAAGGCCCCTGTTTGAGCCTTCCCATGTGACTGTGTTTGTGTCAATCCCCATCTCAGTGGCTACATCCAAGGCTTGGGCTGGAGCAGATGTTGGGGGATGTCCAGCTCGGCTGGGCTCTGGAATAAACACCTTTCCTAAAAACTTCTGGCAGACCAAGCCTGACCTCCCTTCCACCTTAAACAGTCTCTCCTAATTACTGCAAGACAGGCTAACTGAAGAGGTTCCTTTTGCCTTTTCCCCAACCAAAACCTTTTGGAACAGCACGGGAAGAGGTGTGTGTTGATGTCCATGGGAAAAGGCCTATAACCCCTTGTCGTGGTTTAACCTCTCCAAGCCCCAGCAGTCTCCAAGAGCAGCTCTGCCAGGCAGGTGCCCATGGACTGACCATCTTCTCCCTGGGCAAGAAGAACCTCCAGAAAATGCTCCACCACTGTTGACTTGATGCATAATTGTCAGGTGGCATCAGCTTCCTTCTGCAAGACCCTCTCTACCTGGAGTGAAGGTGATGGGCAGCAGAAATCTGACTTTCAGACAGCAAAGGTTCATCAGGATGAATCCCCCATGCTGAAGGAATCCACTGGCTGAGAAGGATGTTGGAAAATAGGGATGAAGTTTAGAGGAGGGTGATAAAAGGGGTGGAAGATCAGAAAAGCCTGGCCAGCGGTGACAGGTGGCACCTCCACCTGCCCGAGGTCTTGGTGCAGATGTCCTGGGAGCAGGGGCTTTCCTCCCTGAGGAGTGAGAATATGCGCCAGCCTCAGGTGGAGACACTGTCCTCCAGCAGAAGGAGGGAACAAGCATTGGAAAACTGCCCCGGCACCACATACTCCTCAGCTCTCCATCTGCAGGCGTGGCTCAGGGGGGAGTGAGGGGGTGACCCACCAGCAGAAGGAGTGGGCAGGGGGAAACACTCACCAGGAGCCACCCTGTGACCTCTGCAGCTGCAGGGGGTCAGAGGAAGGGATTGAAGGAGTACTGGGGTCCACGTGGTCCTGGGGAGGAGGAAAGTGCCCGTAGGGTGTGGGCACAGGGATGTGGGACAGCTGGCAGCCCTGCTCATGGGGACGAGGACCGCAGGCTTGGAGGAGCAGTACCGCCCACCCAGGGCTGGCTTCCCCTGCTGCCACCCTCTGCCCACCTGCAGGTGGGTGCCCAGGGAGATGCCGAGCCCAGGGCTGGGATGGCAGCACGGGAGTGCCCACCCCTGAGTTCTCCCTGTAGGACCTGCCTGCTTCCTTCACCAGGAATTTTGGCACTGTGGTTTCCTTTGGGTGCAAGTTATGCCTGGGGTGGTTCCAGCTGGACATGAGAGGAAAACTTTTCATAGTGGGAACAATCAGCCTCTGGAATCACCTCCCCAGAGAAGTGATGCATCCCCCACTGTTGGATACTTTCAAGACTCAGCTGGGCAGGGTGCTGGGCTGTCTTGTCTAGACCGTGCTTTTGACAAGAAAGGTTGCACCAGGTGCTCCTTGAGGTCCCTTCCAACCTGGTATTCCATGATTCTTTGTTCCCTCTTCTGTTCAGACTTGTCTGTGAACATCTCTGATCTCTGGAGCTCATCTGAAGTGACTCCATGGGTGTTATTATGAGAACGCCGTGGGCTGCACTGGGACTGTGGGCAGCTCCTTCCCAGCTCCAGAGCAGCTGATTGATTTTGTGATTTATCCCCAACGCTTTGTAGCTGATCCTGCAAGCAGCACAGTTGCATTTTTCCATTTTCTAATCAGATGTGAAAGCCTCTGCAGCCTACGCTAATTTTGTTGTGTCATGAAATGAACTCAATAATGATCCAATGTTCCTGCTGCTGCCTGGGCAGCCCGTGGCTCCCGCTGCCACTCCCGGAGTCGGTGGGATGATGGCAGAGACCGTGACCCAGTGCCCTGCCGGGGTGAGCCCTCCCACCTCCAGCCCTCTTAATGCCGCTTTCCGGAGTCGAAAGGCCTCAGACAGATCTCACTTCCATGGCAGGATGTCTTTCCACCTCTAATTCCCACCCACGCAAACCTACTTGGACCCTGTTCCTCCGCTCAGCAGTGCACGGAGGCTCCCTGCAGGCTCGGGGATGCTGCTGTCAGCCTTGCCTTGCCTTGCCTTGCCTTGCCTTCCCTTGCCTTCCCTTGCCTTCCCTTGCCTTCCCTTCCCCATCTTTGTGCAGCTGCTTGGCCAACCTTCCTGGGGCTGTCCCCTTTTTGGGATGGTGTAATCCTGGCTGAAACACCTGGATCACCCAGGGATGCTCGCTGTGGGATCAGGCCAGGCTGGGCATCCCCAGGGGCATGGCCATGCCTGGGCTCAGCTGCTCCCCACTCCTGGTTCCTGGGTTTAGCCTCGACGTTGGGGCTGGAATCAGGGAGGAGCCTGAGGGCTCCATTTCTTGTGTGGCCTTCACATGACCTGGCGATGACCCCGCGTCTCGGCTCAAGACAGCAATTTTTGGGCACAGCTAGATATGGAATACAATAACATTTTGGGCTACCCAGGACACCCCAGCTGAGCAGCCAGGCTGGGAAGGGCTGTTTGGCTGGGGGAGCACTCACTGAGCCCTCAGTTTCCAACAAAGTGTGTTTCACGAGAGATGAGCCTTGAGTGATGTCTTCCCATGGCAGTTTTTGCATTTTCTGCTGGACGTGTTGACCATGACTCCCAGTGACATTAAACCCCTCACTCCCCTCGTGGTCCAGCTATTCCCAACTCTGCTTGCATGTTGTCCAGGTAGGAAGGACAAGGGCACACCCGAGTTATTTTTCACCATAACTTCACCATTGGTTGTACTTGTTTCAGCCATTCTCTTCCCCTCTTTCCTTTCTGAACCCCAAATCCATCACCACCACCTTCTCCACTGCTTCCTCTTGGCAGTGGTTTCTGTGTCTCTCCCCAGCGCTCCCAGTTTCACTCTCCCACACTTTCCTCTTCATGATCTCTCAGAAGAATATACTGGAAATGCACCTGACTTGTGCTGTCAGCATTTTTAACTCTATGCTCCTGCTCCAAGACATATTTTGATTCCATTTACAGTTTCACCCATCCCTGTTCATAAATGGTCGTGTTAAGTAAAGCTAACTTACACAGTTTCACTCAACTTCTATTAAAAATACTGTTTTCAAGCAAAAATAATTTTTCCATTGGAAAAAATAAATTTCAGTGAGTTTTAAACTCATTTTACTAGCAGTCAGTGAGAAAGTGGACAAACAAGTGAAGCATGAGTTTATCTGCTGCCCAGCCCCGTGGGGTTACTTTGTTCTTAATTCATACTCCTTCTATTCCCTCATTTATTTAAAAATCCAAAGTCTCACCAGCACTTCCCTGGGATAAGAATCCTGGATTGACTCGGAGGTGGTCAGCTGGGTCCCAGCTCTGCAAGGATCTCGAGCACACAGCACAGGCCCTTTGCCAGGGGGATGTCTGCCTTCAACACTGGTCATGCAAATTAGGCCTGGGACCCTCAGGCAGATCATAGGGGGCTTATAGATCCTTCCTGAACATGATTGCAGGTTTTCAGCCACTGTAAATCTTCTGAATTGTTTCTGTTGAAACTTCCTGTGATAAGAGAGGCATAAATGAACAGGAGCAGCAGCGGTGTCTGATGCTTTTGCCAGGGTTTGGTGTGTGTTATGGAGGATGGAACTGAGGATCTGAGTGTTTGGAGAGAAAGTTGGAAGCTGAGCATAGCTCCTCCTCCCTGAGGGCCTCTTGGATTTGGTTTTCATTTATTTTACTAGCTTGTGGACGAGCGTGTGGTTTATTGCAACATCCCACCCAGTGGGGAGGACCAGGAATCCCAGGGCTGGGCAGGTGAAGGACTTCATGTTGAAGGTGTTGAGCCCCAAACACATCTGTTTAACCCTGAGTGTGGAAATTGCTCCCTGAGATGCAGAAATCAGGGTGGGTGAATTACTGAAGTTCCAGGCAGGAATATTTTCCCATTTTCCTGCAAGTTTTGGGTTGGCCTGAGTCTGGTGAGCTTTCCTGCAGCCCCTCTGGAACTGGTCGAAGAAGTGACCTTAAAGAGTCACAGAACGGCTTTGGCTGGAAGGGACCTTAAAGATCATCTCATTCTACTCCCTGTCATGGGGATGGACCCCGTCCAACCTGGCCTTGGAGATTTCCAGGGATGGGGCAGCTACAACTTCTCTGGGAAACCTGTGCCAGTGCTTCAACCTTATCCCGTTGCCGTTGCCTCCGGTGCTTGTGCAATCCCTTCCCTTCAGCATCCCTGATTTATTCCAGCCAAGCCCCTGGCCCGTGAATCAAGGGAGTATTTGTGTGACAGTGCATTAGCAGAGTCCCAGAGGATCTCGGAAGGTTGTACGTGGTATCCTGGTGGTGGGATGGAAATGTCTCCTCCCCTGACCGGGGTGGTTACTGGTGCATCGGAGGACTTGGAGTGTGATCCTGAGGGTGAGTGGCAGGAGGCTGCTGGGTGAGGGGTGCCCAAAAAGGTCCCCCCCAGCTGGGCTTTCCTGCCCCACAGAGAGCTGAGCCCTGGTGTGGAACAGCTCCCACCGTAGAACAGGCACAGAGGGAGGGTTCCACACCCCAGTGTCGAATTTCTGTGCATGTTCCGACACAAAACCTCCTGGCCAGCCTTGAACAAGTCACCAAGAGCCAGAGCTGGTGTTCCTCAGGTGTTGGAACCTCCTGCCTGAATTTTTGGCTCTCCACACCCTGGTCATTTCCTGTGGGATGGCAGGAGAAAGATCATCTCCCTGCTGTTGGGTCGCTGAGGGGATGGGCAGGGTTGCGAGGCTCTTGAAGGCTACAGCATCCAACAGATTTGGAGATGGCCCCCGGTACCACCCCTCAAGCTTAGTCTGGTTCAGCCAAAGCCTTGACAAGGGCATGAAGCAGGTGTGGGCACATCTTGCTGTGCTGGGGTGTGCACAATGTATCACCAAATGCGTCTACGTTTGTCTAGTTGGCATTACTTATCCAAAAAAAAATTTTTTTTTAGCTAGATAATTTAATTTTTAGCAAAGTTTTGGCCACCTGAAGGTCAAGTCTACTCAGATTTTATATGTCATCTGAATGTCCTCAAGTGAAAGCAATTAAAAAACAAAAAGACAAAATGCAGGAGAACTTTTCCAATTTGCCATTGTTCTGAAGCGCCTTGCACTTGCCCAGTGTGGCTTCACACGAGGCCATCGGGGAATCTCCTGCTGATAAAATCAGTTGTTCACACACGGGAAGAGCGGTATCCGACAGCACCGGACCCAAGGAATGCTTTGGCGAGGAGTCGCAGTGCCAGGCAGGCACGTCCACTGCGGCTGCAGTCGGTGCTCCGCTAACGAGGTCAAGGGCCACTAATGGGGCCTGGCCAGGAGCCTGCGGAGGCGCCATGGGAACAGCACGAGGAGGACACCAGTGATGGAGCCAGGGCCAAGAGCTTCCCTGTGACCTTAGATGTCCCCCAGAGCTGGTTGCAGGACCTGCAGGTCCAGGGGAGTATGTTTCCCTCCTCAGGAAAGGTCACCAGATCTTTTCCCCCAAGATCACAGCCCTGCTCCTGCCAAGCCCCGAGGCGAGCTGTTCCTGGTCCGTTCCCATCCACAGGCAAACCTTGGATAATGTTTTCTCGTTCCTCCATCCCCCATCCCACGAGACAGGGGTGCTGCTGCTTCTCCAGCTGGATCATGTGCACCAAGACAGGGATGGAAGAGGCTGCTCAAAGGCAAAGCAGACTCCTGACCTCCCAGCAGGCAGGGGAACAGCTGAACTTGCTCTGCATTAAGAAGGAAATACTGAGGGCTGGAAAAGATGCTAAAAGAAAAAAAAAAATCAACATCAACCCCAAGCCCCCTAAGTGCTGCAGTCTGTTATTGCTTCCAAAGCTTTGCCATGGATTTTAATCCTTTAGGAACGGCGACTGCACACGTCCCGCACCGAACGCTGCCCTTCATCCCTGGAGGGGCCGTTCCCAACGGTGCATCCCAGTAATTCCCGTGTTGTGCTGAGGATGAGGGGCCAGCCCTGCTCGGGGCTGGCCGAGCTCCGGCCCCGCCGCTTTGGGAAGGCGCCGGGATGGGCCGCGCTGGCTCCGGCTTGCGTAAGCTTTAATCTAAAGTTGGAGATGTTTTGAGCTGATCTGTGTTAATGTTGGGTGGAATTAACATGCATACGGGGAGACCACGTGATGCCCTCCGACCTCCCCCTTTTTTTTTTTTTTTTTTTTTCCCATTTTTTTTTCCCCATCACTTTAACGGATTCCTGCCAAATCAGAGTGGCTGGCGCCTGGCAGGGCCGGGCTGCCGCCGCCGGCAGAATGCCCGTGGTCTCTGTCCTTTACAAGGGAGCCATCATCATCAGCAGGTAACCTCCCGCAGCCTGGGTGGGAATGGGGCGGGGGCCCTGGGGGTCCCGTGGCTTGCACTTGCAGCCAAGGTCCTTCCCCTGTGGCTTCTCCAGGAGCAGGGTTGGGAGGCAGGGATTGCAGGAAGAGCCCAGGACACCGTCGCTGGTTGGGTTTTCCGCGTTTGTGGCATTAGCAGAGCTCGGGGTTGCTGGGCGGCCCCGTGCCTCGGAGCGGGGATGATGATAAGAGGCGATGGCAGGGGGATGATGATAAGAGTTGGTCGTATCAAGGAGACATCTGCTCCGCTGGAACGGCATCCGTACGGCGCCTTCCAGCCTGCCCTGAGCGCCCGGGGCTCGCCCCGGGGAATTTCCTCGGCCATTTACTACAAATACCCTGAAACTCCTGGGCAGGGGATTGAACCAGCCTGGGCCCAGGGCTGCTCTGCCTTCCTGGGATGCCTTTGAGCTCCATTTTTCGATAGCCAGATGTGGCCAGTTGTTGTTCAGTCTTGAGTACAGTGCAGGGATAGCAAGGAGGGGCGTTTTTTAACAGGGAGAAAACGCTTCCAGTTCGAATCTTAGAGGTGGAAGTTACTGGCTTTGCAGGATAGCTTAATATTTTGAGTTTTATTTTGGATTCCTGGGATGTCCCTGTGAGTTATTCTTATCCTGCATCCCGCTGGATTTGGAGCAGCCTCTTGTTTCCCACGGTGTTGTTCCTCCTCATCTGTGTTCAGATGTGGGACCTGATATCGATTGGGAAACACCTTTTCTCTTGCAGCTTAAATGCTGGGGAGTGTTTCAGGAGTTCCTCACCCCTGGTTTCCCACCTGGCACATCTGGGTTGGGGTTTCTCAGATCACGGTTCGTCCATCCTGATCAGGGTTCATCCATCCTGAGGAGCCCAAGGACAAGTGCTGGTCGTCCCAGTTTGGAGTCTGGCATCTGTAGCTGGGGCAGGATGTTTTTGGGGTCATTCATTTGGGGTCTTGCCTAGGAGTGTTTAGGGGGAGGCTGTGGGATGTTTTGGGGGCTTACTTGGCTCGGCAGAATCTCAGGTGTGTGATACTCTTCCACCTGCTCTGGCTTGTGATGAGAAGCTCCCACCAGACCAGGCAGGGCTTGGAGCAGCCCAGCAGCTCTTGCATCCCCTTTTCCAGACCCTCTGCCTGCATTAAAAACCTTGGGAGTGGATTGTGCCCGGCTGTCTTCATTCCAGGCTGCCTGTGTTTGTGAAACTGGTTTATTCCCAGAACACGGGTCCGAGCTCTGATCTCATTTCCCGGGAGCTGCACAGCTGTCCAGCCCCGATAATCTGGGGTAATGAATCACAGACAGGTCCATCAGATTTGCTGGGTGGGGAGGATGATGCTCAGCCCTGCACATATTCTCTCATTTATCTGTGTAACCTCCGGGGGGGCCAGCTCGGGGGTGATTTCTGCCCGCGTGGGTGCAGTAGTGGGGCTGTCCCTCAGCCTGCGTGTCTGCAGTGTCCGGTGGGCAGTGTCCGGGCTGGAGGGGACGCTGTGCCTCTGCGTGTGCTGCCTGGGCACTTGTGCCTCTGCTCTTTTTGGCCCGTGGCAGAAAGCTGCTCCCCTTGTCTCCCGCAGGACGCTCATGGGACCGTACGGGATGGATCGGACCGTGCACTGCTTTGACTTCTATGACTGTGCAAACGGGCTGGGTGAGTACCGGGGACAGCACGGTGGGCTGGGACACCTCAGACGTCCCCTCAGTCCCCAGGGCCTGCGCCAGGATGTGCCTCCCTGTGTGAAGTCTGGTGTCTCACTGGTTCTCCTGTCTTCTTGTCTGTCACATGCCTGTGTCAAGCATCTTCTGCACCTTTTGCAGCTGTGACATCAAAAGAATGTCAAAATCAAAATCCCAATTAATTCCTTGGTAACGGTGAGCAGCCAGAGCTGGGAGCTGTGCAGGAGCCCGGGGACACAACCCCTGCCCTGAGCAGGATGGGGGGGAGGGGCCTTTCAGAATGGTCTGAATTAAATCAATTAAAATGTTAAATAAATAAATAAATAGAACCCCCAGCACTTCCCCACCCCCCTGCAGACTTTTCCCCTGGAAAGCCATCCCAGTGGGTGAGGGAAGGTGCTTCCTGCAGCTCTCCTGGGGACTGGGCTGCATGAGCTGTGTTCGGGAAGTTTGGCCCACGGGGAAGGGAGTGAGCACTGTGTGAGTCAGGTGTCCTTCCACAGCCCTCTGAACTTCAAAGCATGGAAGAGAAGGGAAAAGAGAAGGTCCCATCCATCAGAATGTGAGAAAGTCCCCAGTCCATGACACTCAGCCCAGAGGGATCCATCACAGCATTTCTTCTGACCTCTGTGTATCCAGTGGTGCTCTGCCATGGACTTCGTAAAAATCTTTGATCCTGCATCAGGATTTCACAGTCTCTCCCTTAATTCTTAATTGTGAGCGCACCCCACCCTCCCACAGGGCAGCTGGGGACCTCTTGGCAAGACCCCTGAATGACCATTTGGGACAGCTCCCGAGGAGTCAGCAGAGAAACAAGTTCAGGTTTCCTGGGAGCTGAGATCAATTATAGATTAATTATTGGCTGTTTCCAGCTCTGGGGTAACAGGACTTTCTGCCGTGGGGGAACGGCTTTGTTGACTCTTCCTGCAGTCATGAGGTTCATGGGAGCTCAGAGAAATGTCTTTACTTGGTGAATACGATATTTTAATCTCTAGAGGTGGATTTGGTTGAGTTGATGGGATTTCAGCTGCTGGGTTAGATTAGCTCGTTAAAGGAGGACACCCACAAAAGCCTGATGGGGCCATCACTGACCTCTGGAAGAAGTGGCAGATGTGGCAGCCCTTTGTGAGCCACTTCACTGGGTTCCAGCTCCTCTCCTTTCCCCCAGTCTCTGGCCAGAGGGTCTTTGCAGGGTCTAGCAGACCCTCTACAGCAAATTGTGACATCCTGGAGGAAGCTACAATAATGTGGATGGTCTAATGCCATCATCAGCTGCCTTCATCCTCTCCTGTGAGGCTTGAAGCCCTCAAGACAAGCCATCATCCTCCAGAAATCATGTAATGGTTTGGGTGGGAAGGGACCTCAAAGCTCATCTCATCCCACCCCCTGCCATGGCAGGGGCACCTTCCACTATCCCAGGTGGCTCCAAGCCCCGTCCAGCCTGGCCTTGGGCACTTCCAGGGATCCAGGGGCAGCCACAGCTGCTCTGGGCACCCTGTGCCAGGGCCTGCCCACCCTCCCAGGGAACAATTCCTTCCCAATATCCAATCTATCCCTGCCCTCTGGCAGCTTAAGTATCCCTCTCTGATGAGTGTTGCTTACAGAGGCCCTGTGTCTGCCACAGGTGCAGCTGCTCAGAGTAGGTTTATTTGGGAAAAGAAAGTGCCTTCATGAGTTTCTCAAGTTGAATTCAGGCATTATCCCAGCAGTGTCTCAGGGAGGATGCAGGTGTTATCCCAGCCATGTCTCGGGGAGGGTGCAGGTGTTATCCCAGCCATGTCTCGGGGAGGGTGCAGGTGTTATCCCAGCCATGTCTCGGGGAGGGTGCAGGTGTTATCCCAGCCATGTCTCGGGGAGGGTGCAGGTGTTATCCCAGCCATGTCTCGGGGAGGGTGCAGGTGTTATCCCAGCCATGTCTCGGGGAGGGTGCAGGTGTTATCCCAGCCATGTCTCGGGGAGGGTGCAGGTGTTATCCCAGCCATGTCTCGGGGAGGGTGCAGGTGTTATCCCAGCCATGTCTCGGGGAGGGTGCAGGTGTTATCCCAGCCATGTCTCGGGGAGGGTGCAGGTGTTATCCCAGCCATGTCTCGGGGAGGGTGCAGGTGTTATCCCAGCAGCGTCTCGGGTAGGATGCAGGCATTATCCCAGCAGTGTCTCGAGTAGGATGCAGGTGTTATCCCAGCCATTTCTTTGGAGCAGCATCACTGCTCGGTGCCAGGTCAGCGTTTGGCCGCGGGTCTGTTGCTCTGTGGCTTTAGGTGGAAACCCACATGTGAACCTCAGCANCAGGTGTTATCCCAGCCATGTCTCGGGTAGGATGCAGGTGTTATCCCAGCAGTGTCTCAGGTAGGATGCAGGTGTTATTCCAGCAGTTTCAGGGGTAGGATGCAGGTGTTATCCCAGCAGTTTCTTTGGAGCAGCATCACTGCTCGGTGCCAGGTCAGCGTTTGGCCGCGGGTCTGTTGCTCTGTGGCTTTAGGTGGAAACCCACATGTGAACCTCAGCAGAAGTTCAAAGGGGTTACCTGGCAGCGCCTCAAACCTGAACCTGGAATTAAAGAATAGCCATCAAAGGGAAGTGCTGCTTAAGGAGCATTTCTCAGAAACACTGAGATCCCATTATCTTGACCTTCATCTGCTTAGGACAGGGCAGTGATTCACCTCCAATCTGTCCCTTCCTCCAGACAGAAAAAGCTGGCAGGGGCTGCAAGATCAACAGAGGGATTAAGGGAAATGTAATTGAACATTGCCAGCTTAGGCACAGAGCGGGCGGCCCCTCTCCGTGCCCGGCACGGCAGCCAGTGGGGTCAGGATGCGCCCGGGATGATCCCAGTTGGACTAAACAACCAGATTAGCCAGGACACCCCCGACCTCTGGGACACGGATCCAGGAGCAGGTGAGATTATAGCCTGGGAACTGCGACTCTGGCATTAGTGGGAGCGGGATTAGAGGCACCAGAGAATCTTGAGGGTCTTGGAGAAATTTATGGGATTGTTAAGAGCCCAAAGAAAACACAGACTTGGTCAGTCTTACCTCTAAGTCCATCTGGAGTTTTCCTGGCAAACTTTGTTCTGCAAAAGAGAAAAAACCAGGGCCATGGGCATCAGCTCCAGGACCTTTGCCAGAAAGGAAAGATTAAATAGAGGGATCCAAAATAGGCTAGATTATCTGGCCCTAAGTATGACTTAATAAGCATTATACTGGGACTTTGAGGCTGTGATAATTAAAGAGCCATTATTTACCTACGCTGGGTCCCAAATAGAAATTTGATTGAAGTAAATGTTTATAAAATATGCAATAAAATATCGTGCCCAGAGTGCTGCCACCGCAGTCCTGGATGATTTGGGTTTGCTGCCATCAGTCACCCGCTGTCCCCGGGCTTGGTCTGAGCCCTGGAAGGGGTGAGCCCTCCCTCCTCCTCCTCCCTGCCCCAGTGGGGACTCTCCAGTGGGTTTTGGGGGGCAGGACCGGCACCCAGAGCACCTTCTGGGTGAGGTGATGGGTGTGAGTAGTGGGCAGAGCTCGGCAGCATCCAGCTGTTTTCCCAACAAGGGAGTTAAAACTCGGGGATCTTTCCTCCCCCCATCCAAGTTTGAGTGTGTCTGGAGCAATACTGTGAGTAATCACCGATTTTAATAACGAGATCGGATTTTCTCATGACATCGTTGGGGATAAAGGAGGATTTGGAGATACTTCAGCTATATTAAGGCATCATTACAATTGATTTGCAGACACAAAAGGGAAATGAGTCATTATTGATTTCATACCTCGGCACAGGCGCCGGTCCCACGCTGGGCTGCTGGGGGATGCTGAGCCTCTGCAAGGTGCAGATTTTTAGATGATTTGTCTGACGTGCTTCATCATTCCAAATTCCTTCATATTCCAGAGTTTAGGAAGGTGTGGGATGACTTCCTGAGTCATCCCCTTGGCCTGGGCTGGACTTCCAGTCTTTCCCCCATCCAGGGGAACTGATGGGGCTTTGCCTTTGCAGGAGCCCTCAAAGCCAGGGTTTCTCAAGCCCATCCCAAGTGTGACCCTGTTCCCTGGGGTGTCTCTGCAGAGCCCAGCAGAGGAATCCCCTGGCTCCACAGGGAGCAGAGAAATTGCCACCTGAGCATCCCTGGCCATGAGCAGGTTTTACCTTCTGCCCACGGCCTCAGCATCTCCTCCCCACTTTGGTCCCCAGATGCCTGACCTGACCCATGCCTTGGTGAGGCTTGTGCTGCTCATAGATACTTTTTTTGGGGCAGTATTTCCAGTTTGAGTGATTTTCTTTTAAAATGCAATGGAGAACAACGTTAGTGTCCATTCCTGAGGTGTTCTGCTGTGAGTTCCCTGTTCCAGCAGTAAAACAGCTCCTCACAAGTGCCTGGTTAATGCATTAAGCCCAGGGAATAAATTCCAGCACTCAGACAGGGCTGGGATTTGGAGCTTGGGAAAAGCAGCAATTGGCGCATAGAGGAATGAACTGGAAAACTGTAATAATCTAGTTTTAATCTAATTTAATATAAAGGTGACTTGAGAGACAAAGTCTTTCCCTGGAGGCAAATGAAAACTGTGAGGGGCCTGAGAGCAGAGCTTGGGTTATAAAGGAAGGGAAACAGGGATGGAAATAGTGCTGTGTCCTGAGCAATCCCAATCCAGGATCTGCTTCCCTCCTGCCTGTTTCAGAAAGGGTTCCCGTGTTTTGGGGAAGGAGCCGTGCCCTGTTTCCCTGGAGGGAGGAGTTTCTTGCAGCCCAGGGCCTCTCCAGGGCTCGGAGCAGCCCTTCAGCAGCCGGAGGACGGAGCTGGCCCCTCGGTGGCACTGCCTGTCCCCAGTGTGCCCTCCTGCCCAGAGCAGCAAAATGCCTGACTGGCGGCTCTCAGGGGAGATTTTGTTAATTAAAGCCAAGCTTTTTAATCTTCTGTCCACAGCCTGGATCTTCGAAGTAGGACTTAATGAGCCCTGGATAAATAAGTCTCTTGGACCTTTTCCTGCCGGCCAGCTTATCCTGGCCAGCAGGGCCAGGTCCCATGGCAGAGGGGTGGCTGTGAGGAGCAGGAGCCCCTGTGCCAAGGTGTCTCGAGGCACCTCAGCTGTGCTGTGCTCTGGGGGTGGTTTGGAGATGAAACAGGGGTCACCTCTGTGCTCCTGCCCCAGCTGCTCCTCCCGGGTCAAGCTGTGACAAAAGTGGCCACTCCTGGTGGGTGGCTCTGCCATCAGTGGCTGTGACAAAGGCTGAGGTGCTGCTGAGGCCCGGCAGGTGAGCAGAGGTGTCCCCACCACTGTGGTGCCCCTGGGGCTTGTCCAGATGTGCACGGGGAAGGGAGCTCCTGGGGAAACACTTGTCACCAGGAATGTTTTGATCTGCAGCAGGAGCAGATCCCTTCCCATCAGTGATGAATTTGGACCTGCTGGAGCCAGTCCAGAGGAGGCCACGGAGATGCCCCAAGGGCTGGAGCCCCTCTGCTCTGNTGTGAGGGTGGGGAGGCCCTGGCACAGGGTGCCCAGAGCAGCTGTGGCTGCCCCTGGATCCCTGGCAGTGTCCAAGGCCAGGCTGGACAGGGCTTGGAGCAGCCTGGGATAATAAGAGGTGTCCCTGCCCATCGCAGGGAGTGGGACTGGATGAGCTTTGAGGTCTTTTCTAACCCAAACCATTCCATGACTGTGAATTTCGGGTCGGGGCTGCATCCCTCAGAGGTGGCCTGTGCAAACTCTGATCCTCCTGCCTTTGTGTCACGGGCTGTACTTCTCCTCCAGGCATTAAGGTCATCGGTGGCATCAAGGAGCTCACTGGAGAGGAATATGGAGTTTATGTGAAGAGGATCCTTCCAGGAGGTGTTGCTTACGCAGATGGTGAGTGAAACACAGGGCAGAGTGCCAGGAGGTCTGAGAACAGCCCACATTGAGGGTATTTATTTCATACACTTGTTTCGTAACTTATTAGCTATTTTGGGTGCTTGCTCAGAGATTTTCCTGTGGTTGGGGGTATTTTTTTAGTGTGGCAGTTGATCTAACATCTGACAGCAGCCTTGGATCAGCTTCTCAGCATCCGTACAATTGCTTTGTGTGTGTAGAGCACGACCCACGTCTGCCACACCACAACTTTCCTGTCCTTTCCCACCTCCCTACGGCCCCAAAATGACTGGAGATCCTTTTGCAAACTCAGCTCTGCTCTGGGTCACTGATTTCATTCTGAATATCTTCAGCTACGTAGGTACTAGGGGAGCAGAGCTCACCTTTTACAACTTCAGATGAAAAAATTATTTTTTTTCCCAGCTGTTACATCACTTCTCCATTCAATAAAGGAAAATAAATCCAGAACAGGTGGAAGTGCCTCTCATGGTTTTCTACCTGACCTCGAACTGAACTACTTGACCTGAAAGTGAATTAAGCAAAAGCTTTATTGAAGTTTTTGGTATTTACTTTTGCAACTTCCCAGAGCAGAGGAAGTGCTGGGACATTGGCATGGGGTTGTTCTGGGAGGTTGCAGAAACTTCATTTCTGGACATCTGGAAAAACAGGTTGGACGAGCATCTCTGGAACAACCAATGCATTTTTCATCCTGTCTCTGGGCGCAGGGAGGAACGGCCTGGCCTCTCCCAGTCCCTTCAAGCTGTATTTTCCACAGTTTCTATCCATTAGTTTTCCTTTCTAGGGCGCCTGCAGCCAGGAGACCAGATCCTGGAGGTCAATGGAGATTCCCTAATTGGGGTTACAAGTGAGAGGTACAACATCCAAATGGAAATTTTCCATTCCTGTTGCTTTTGTGTGATTCTGTGAAGTGGCTTTGGCTGTGGGTTGCGTGGAGGCCACCAGGGCATCACTCTGTGTGCTGTTCCCAAGAGCCAGCTTGGAAATTATCAGACAGAAAGATTCTATACAAAAATAGACCACTGAGCCCAAATTGTATCTGTGAGATACTCAGATATTTCCCCCAAACGCTGGGTTTTAAACAGCCCCTGGCACCCCCACTCCACCTGCTGCAGCTTCCCAGCTCGTCCTGCAGTTCCCAGCACAGGAGATTAGCTGGTGCCTGAGCCTGACAGTGCTGCTCCGTGCAGGGAATTCCTTCTGGAGCCGTAATCCAGCCCCTCAGCTCCTCACCAAGTGAATAATTGCCAGCTCCACAGGAGCACCAACACTTTGGGGGCTCTCCTTTCCCCATTAAACACGGTGCTATCCCACTGTCTGCCTTGCATTCCTGCACGGGGTGCCGAGGCTTGATGGGAAGCAGCATGAGGAGCTCGTCCTAATCCCAAAGCCCCAGAGCAGCTGGGTTTGGTGATGTCCAGGAGAACACCTCTGTGCTGTGGGAGGCTGTGCCGGGCTCCCAGGGGTACCTGTGTTTTGACCCAGAAAATGTCTGTCCCTGAGATGGAAACTTCCCCAGGTGGGGAATTACAGAATCACGGAATGGTGTGGGTTGGAAGGGATGTTAGAGACCGCCTTGTCCCAGCCCCCTGCCATGGGCTGTGCAGGAGGATTTGCTCAGCACCACAGGCTTCTTCTGGATTTTGTTATCAGGGATTTCTCACTTATGGCAGAAGTGGGAAAATCAGGGTATGGCCTGGCTGCCCTCTGGCCCCACAGCCAGGGCAGGGAACAGGGCTGCTCCACGGGCATCTGGCCAAAGCCTCGGCTGCTGGCAGGGTTTGCCCAGCTCAGGGGTCTCTGCCCAGCTTTGAGGTGAGCAGGGTAAGACCAGTGGAGCACCACTGGGAGCTGGGATTGATGTGTCATGGTCCTTGTGTTCCAGGGCCGTGGACATCCTGAGGACGGCGTCGGCCACCAGCCACATGCGCCTTCTGATAGCCCGCGATGACGATGCCAGGTAAGGGGGGCCATGGCACATTAGGAGGGAGGGTTGTGGCACTCCTCAGCACCACAGCTGGAGAGCCTTGGAGCAAATCAGGCTCTAAGCCCCCAGGAAAGGCAGAGGTGCCCAGGGGTCTTTGATAACTGTGCACTGGTGGGAATTCAATGGAGCTGTAATGGAAGGGAAGCAAAGCTGGGGGTTCCCAGCTCCAGCCCTGCCTGCGCTGGGTCTGTGGGACATCCCAAAGCTGGGGGTTCCCAGCTCCAGCGCTGCCTATGCCGGGTCTGTGGGACATCCCAAAGCTGGGGGCTCCCAGCTCCAGCCCTGCCTGTGCGGGGTCTGTGGGACATCCCAAAGCTGGGGGCTCCCAGCTCCAGCCCTGCCAGTGCTGGGTCTGTGGGACATCCCAAAGCTGGGGGCTCCCAGCTCCAGCCCTGCCAGTGCGGGGTCTGTGGGACATCCCAAGGCTGGGGGCTCCCAGCTCCAGCCCTGCCTGTGCGGGGTCTGTGGGACATCCCAAAGCTGGGGGCTCCCAGCTCCAGCCCTGCCAGTGCTGGGTCTGTGGGACATCCCAAAGCTGGGGGCTCCCAGCTCCAGCCCTGCCAGTGCGGGGTCTGTGGGACATCCCAAGGCTGGGGGCTCCCAGCTCCAGCCCTGCCTGTGCGGGGTCTGTGGGACATCCCAAAGCTGGGGGCTCCCAGCTCCAGCCCTGCCAGTGCTGGGTCTGTGGGACATCCCAAAGCTGGGGGCTCCCAGCTCCAGCCCTGCCAGTGCGGGGTCTGTGGGACATCCCAAGGCTGGGGGCTCCCAGCTCCAGCCCTGCCTGTGCGGGGTCTGTGGGACATCCCAAAGCTGGGGGCTCCCAGCTCCAGCCCTGCCAGTGCTGGGTCTGTGGGACATCCCAAAGCTGGGGGCTCCCAGCTCCAGCCCTGCCAGTGCTGGGTCTGTGGGACATCCCAAGGCTGGGGGCTCCCAGCTCCAGCCCTGCCTCTGTGGGGTCTGTGGGACACTCCAGCACTGAGCAGATTTCCACAGGTGTTTCCCCAGGTAGGACCAGGGCTGCTCCAGTCCCAGCTGTAGGGTGGCACAGCTCCCTCAGCTCTGCTGTGTGTGGTGGTTTGTCACATCCTGCACAGAGCTCTGGGTGAAGATGTACAGGGACAGCAGGATCTTCCCTTTCCTTTCTGGCTGGGCACGTTGAGTTAAGGTCTTCCTTCCCCAGAGGTTTCCTCCTTCTCAGGAAGGATGAGAAGTTTCTCCCTGAAATCTGTCCCTTTGCTGCTCCCCGGAAGACCGCACTCTCTCTGGGGAGACTCAGAAGGTTTGGAAGGAGAAGGAAAAAGTTCAGTCTTGTCTTGACTGGATTGAAGCTGTGTGGGACAGTGATGGTGCCATGAGAGGGCAGAGCTGTGGGAACCAAGGCATGGAGTAGTGGGGCCTTTGCTGACATCCCATGGGAAATCTGGCACAAGGTGCTGGCACACCCTCCCCCTTGATGGAAACACGGGTCGGGAAAGCCGACGTGCGGCAGGAAGCAGAGGAATGAGGGTGGGGTTTGGCAGAGCGAGGCTGTGGGCAGGCAGGTTCCCCGTGCTGGGGCTCTGCTCTGCGTGTGGGTGGCTGAAGGTCAGAGTCACTTGCTCAGTGCACCCACATCCCGTTAGTGTCGGAGATGATGGATTCGTTCCTTATCCATCCGCCGCTGCGCAGCGTTCCTGCCTTGGCAGAGGAGTGAGAGTGCTGTAATGACAGGGCTGAGACTAATTCTGACACAGCAATACACTGGTGCAAGAATTATTTGCTATTAATGACGGGCTGCTTCTCAGCCACCCTCTTCCAGGGGAAATAGCATCTCCTATTATTACATTAAGTGCAAGTCCTTCAGCAGCTGCTGAGAAAGTGCTGGGTGAAGCAAGTAGGTCACCAGAGATCCTTTGGTCCTAATAGGGATGATCAGGATGCAGTTCTGGATCACAGCAGTCCCGTTGGAGGGGCAAAGTGCCAGTGGCATCTCACACTCTGTCCCAGCAGGAGGGATGGGACCCCACAGCTCAGCAGCTCCCTGTGTCCAGCAGCAGCAGGACTTGCTCTGGGAAACACTTGATTTCTCAGCCAGATCCCCCAGCACAGGTTTTCTGCCTGCAGTCTGATCTGTTTCAAGCTGTTCGTGCATGTGGATGTGGCTCCTAATATCCCAAATTGCAGCAGATGTTTCCTAAAGCACACGCACGCGTGGCTCCGCCGGCTCCGGCTCCCCCCTGCTGTCGGCAGTCCCCAGTCGCCCTGCAGGGAGCTGGGGCAGGCCAGGAGGGCAATGAAACTTTAAGCAATTTATTTGGCCTCCATTCACTGTTGGTTATCTCTTAAATCTGCAAAAGGTTATCCAGAGGGAGAGGGGGGAAGTAATCAGTTTATTTATTTTTTTTCCGAAAAGATTTGCAGAGATTTCACTTACATAATCATCTCGCAAACTGTTTAATACACGAATACATATCTCCAGGATTAAGGGCTGTGGGAATGGGGGGAAGGATTTTCTGCTCTCTACTCTTTTTCCCACTTAGTTCTGTCTTTTATTGCTGCCCTGTTATCTTTTAAGTCTGTCCTCGAGCGTGGGTAAGCAGAGAGCTGGGTGGAAACGGGGCATCAGCTCTGGGGGTGATGCCTGTGGAGGTGCCATGCCATGAGCTGTGGGCAGCTTCCCACCTTCCCACCTTCCCACTGCCCAGCAAAGCAGTTCATGAGACCTGAAAGCTGACGAGGACACAGGGCAGAGAAAATTCAGTTTATTTTTGGATCCTTCCTCACCCCGAGCACTCAAGGCACACTGGAGTAGGGAATGTCATGGCTCTGGGTTTGGATCCAACCCTCCTGCCAATTTTCCCAATGACTCAGCTGAGTAGCATTTTGTTGTGGTTGCCCTCGGGTGAATTTGAGTCATAAATGCTATTATTTATCCCTGGAGTTAATTATAGGCCCAAATTACCTGTGCTTTTCATGGAACACGGTCTCTGGCATGTATCAGATGCATGTTTTGGGCCTGTCGCATCAGCTGGGCTGCAGAGAGCAGCAGTAATACCAGGGCTCAAAGCAGAGAATTCAGATTTAGAGCTGGACTCACCAGGTTTAGGTGATGCTTGAATCTGATTTTTGTCTGTGCTCACCTTCAGCTAATGAGGATAGTTTTATTGCATAGTCATAATTATTGTTTATTCATTCTCAGCCTGAAAGTTACAATAGTTCCTTGTTTCTCTGCCTTGCATAGATATCAGCCTGGTCTGTCAGGTTTATCGCTGGGAGAAGCCAGTTTGTGCTGCACCTCTGAGTCCTGGCAGGATAAAATACTGAATTCATTGTGTCTCCACACGAGATGCATCCCCAGCATCCCGGGAACAGGGGCTGTTGGATTAACAGGGCTCACAAACCAGCAGGAAGGAAAGGCTGCTTCTCTGCAATGCCCTGGCAGAGTGGAACAGAGTCACAGACTCACAGGATCAGTGAGGTCGGAAAAGACCTTTAAGATCAAGTCCAACCTCTGACCGATCTCCCAGACCAGAGCACTGAGTCATTCCTTGGACACTTCCAGGGGTGGGGAAATCCACCTCTGCTCCGGGAAGCCCCTTCCAAGACTTGACCACCCTTTCCAGGAAGAAATTCCTCCTGATGTCCAACCTGACCCTCCCCTGGCCCAGCTTGAGGCCGTTTCCCCTTGTCCTGTCCCTGTTCCTGGGAGCAGAGCCCGACCCCCCCGGCTGCCCCCTCCTGTCAGGGAGTTGTGCAGAGCCACAAGGTCCCCCCTGAGCCTCCTTTTCTCCAGGCTGAGCCCCTTTCCCAGCTCCCTCAGCCGCTCCTGGGGCTCCAGCCCCTTCCCCAGCTCCGCTCCCTTCCCTGCACCCTCTCCAGCCCCTCAATGTCTGTATTGTGAGGGGCCCAGAACTGGACACAGACCCTGAGGTCCAGGGCCAAGTGGGGGGCAGAATCATTTCCCAGCTCCTTCTGTCCATGCTGTTTCTCCCAGCAGAGGGGCTGTGGCTGGAGCTCATGCCTGGCCTGGTGGAGGTGCAGGACAGTCCCTCCTGTCCTGCCAGCCCTGCATGTGACAGTGACAGCTCAGCCCATGGGGTTGCTGCTCTGAGCATTCGGTGCTAAGCTGGCAGGGAGTGCTGGGGCTGACTCCAGCAAGCCTGGGTGTGCCAAGGACATGGGCTGTGCTTTGGGAAAAACACCCAGCCTTTCACACAGCACCTCTGCCTGGCACTGCTTCCATCCCACCCAGGGAGAGGGGGAAAGGATGGAAAGGTTTGGGTTGGAGGAGACTTCAACCCTCATCTCATTCCACCTCCTGCCATGGGCAGGGACACCTCCCACTAGCCCAGGCTGCTCCAAGCCCCATCCAACCTGGCCTTGAATATTCCAGGGATCCAGGGGCAGCCAGAGCTGCTCTGGGCACCCTGTGCCGGGGCCTCCCCACCCTCACAGGGAATAATTTCTTCCCAATATCCCATCCATCCCTGCCCTCTGGCAGTGGGAAGCCATTCCTTGTGTCCTGTCCCTCCATCCCTTGTCCCCAGTCCCTCTCCAGCTCTCCTGGAGCCCCTTTAGGCCCTGGAAGGGGCTCTGAGGTCTCCCTGGAGCCTTCTCTTCTCTGGGTGAACACCCCCAGCTCTCCCAGCCTGGCTCCAGAGCAGAGGGGCTCCAGCCCTTGGAGCATCTCCGTGGCCTCCTCTGGATTCACTTCAGCGGCTCCATGTCCTTCCTGTGCTGGGCCCCAGGGCTGGAGGCAGCTCTGCAGGTGGGGTCTCACCTGAGGGGGCAGAATCCCCCTCCCCTGCTGCCCATGCTCGGGCTCAGCCCAGCACAGGGGGTTTCTGGGTGCTCACAGCCCAGGCAAATCCAGCCTCTCACCCACCAACACCCCAAATCCTTCCCTTAAGGCTGCTCTCAATCCTTCTCCACCCATCCTGGATTTGTGCTTGGGATTGCCCTGACCCAGGTGCAGCACCTGCACTTGGCCTTGTTGTGCTTTACGAATTCTGCATGGTTCCCCCTCTCCAGCCTGTCCAGGTCCCTCTGGATGCCCCATCCCTCCCCTCCAGGGTGTGACCTCCACTCACAGCTGGCTGTCAGCTCCAGCCTGGCCAAGGGTGCCCTGATTCCACTGGAGCTGTGTGTGAGAAAATATGCCGTTGTGATGCTTTTTGCTCTGGGTTCATGGCTCCCACTCACCTGCACGTTTGTTTTTTTTTGAGACAAACCAGTAATTTCTGATGTCACAGGCTCCACTTTCTCTCCCAGCTGTGGTGCAGAGCTGAGGTTTCCAGACGCTGTGCAACCTTTGATGTAGGAATCACCCTTTGTTCTCCCAGGAACAAAAAGGCAGGACAAAAAGGCATTGAGATAAAACAACAATATTCTGCGGGGAGATTGACCCCCTGCTGCTTAATCTGTAGCAAAGTCATCCTGGAGCTGGCTGCTGCTGGCAGACCCCCCATTCCACCCTGGGGCTGGCTGAAAGCTGTCCAGGGCCAAGCTCTATTGCAAGCATCCTCCACACCTCAAATGTTTGCATCCTAATGAAAAAAAACTGGAGAAGGGCTTGTTAAAATGAACTTTCCACCTCATACAACGCCACGGTTGTTGTTTTTTAATAAAGCTGGGCATTTTAGTCCTGCAGGCACCTGACAATTCACAATGTTTTAGTAAGGGTCAAATTTTAAATATTAAAGACATCTTCTGAAGCCTCTTGGTGTCTGAAAGCACAAAGCAAGGCCTGCTGGCATTCCTTCAGTGCACTTGTTCATTAATCGGCGATGTTTGGGCATCGTCTGCCCGCGTCAAACTCCTCCAAACACAGCACTGAGCACAAAATTAATTCCCAGGAGATTGGCACCAGAAAGTGCATTACTTTCTGCTGGGATAAGTGTGTGCCTCCAGTTAGTCATGTATTTGTGTCCCTGGTGGAACTGGGGCTGGATTGACCAACAAAGCAGGAGCTGGGATGGTGGCATTTGGTCACATTGTCCCTGGGCTGGACGCGGCCTCACAGCTCATTCGGGCTCCTGAGCAAATAATGATAAACCTCCTTTGTGGATGAATTTCAGGATGCAAAATAAACAACAGCAAGGAATGCTGAGCCCGTGCTCGTCCTCACTTATGACAGAGTTTGGCAGCACAAATTGTTGACGGGGCTTGCAGGGTCACAGAGCTGCTGCACCAGTTGCATTTGCATTGACTAAGAGTATTTCAGCCATTGTTTGGTGTTTATAAGCTGCTCTCTGCTCTGGTGGATTATTATCTGAGGAAAATGGAACAATAGATGACCACAGAAATACCCAGCCCAAAACAAAACCCAGGTGCTGGTGGCTTGGTAACCACTGGGAATAATAAGTGAGATTCCAGCGTGTGGGACCTGCCCCTGCACGGGGTCAGGGAAGGGTAAGGCCACGGCTGTGTGAGCTGCCAGTGAAACTGGTGTGAATCAGCTGCAGAAACACAGAGGCATTACTGGGGAATTGGAGAAATTCTGCTGAGATCCACCCAAGGCTCAGCTCAGGGATTCACAGATCAGCAAACTAGGAGCTGACTTGTCCTTCTTCTTTCCCAGTGCTTGTGGGATCATTTAGGTTGGAAAAGCCCTCTGAGAGCCTCGAGTCCAACCCTTAAGCCAGCACTTCCTAGGCCACCACTAAACCATGTCCTCAAGTGTCACATCCACATGTTTTCTGAACACTTGTAGCGATTCCATTACTTCCCTGGGCAGCCTGTTCCAGTGCCTGACATCATTTCAGTGGAGAAATTTTCCTATTATTTTACATCATTTTGGTGCCTTACATTATGAAACTGCCTCCTCCTTCCATGCACAGTAAGTGCAGGTCACGCAGGGCTGGCCCCACACAGCTGTCCCTTGGTGGGCCACCAAATGCCACCACTGTCTGAGGGGTAGATCCAATAAATAATTCCAGAATTAGAGAATTAGAGAATTCCATTGGAGAATGGCTTTGATCATCCTTGTGTCCCCTCTACTGTTTTGTCACCACAATGGCTGGGAGGTCACTGCATCTTCTGGATGTCCTGGTGGCATCTTGGCTGTTCCTGGGAAGTTTATGCCTCAAGTTTTGGTGAAAGCCAAAAGAGCTTTTTGGGAGGTGAGGTGTCTGAACAAAGTAATGGTCTTTTTTTAAGGTCATGGGTTTGGTTGATAAAGACCATGTATGAACGCAAATATTGGGATTCACCAAGGCATGTCACTGAGCATTGTGTGACACTTGGGTTTTAAATTAGCATTAAATGGAATGAATAAGGCATACATTTGATGGCAATATTAGATAAGGCATGCGCTGGTCTTTGAAGTTTGTTAATGAGCTGGTTGTGACTGGGAAGATGTAAATTACTGAGAGCATTTCCAGCAGGAACATGAGGAGCTGATGATTCATTCATCATTTAATATTGTTGACTCTAATCTAGCCAATAACACCCAACATCTGTGCCGGTGAGGAACGCAGGTGACGCAGCGTCTGCAAGTGTGTCACTGCAGTCTCCTCGCTCAGGGAACTTTGCTGTGGCTGGATTCCTACAGGTTCACCTCTTGAGTTTGTCTGACTGTCACGCCTGAGAGGGAGCCACTCATAGCCAGGCTTTTCCTGGGGCAATGGCATCAGGAAGGCACCTTCCCATGGGGATTCCCTCCTGCCTTCAAAGGCAACATCTAATAGTATTACTGTGGCCACTGAAACAACATTTTCAGGGTCTCTCCCACTGCCTGGATGCTAATTAATTGGCATGTGTAAGGAATTAGTCATCCTTGAGGATCTCTCTGTCAAAAGGTCAGATCCATCAGGTATGGTTGGGTTATGAATGGAGAGAATCCCCCCTATTGCAGAGGGACACCATGAGAGCAACGTGGCAGGGGTGGACCAGAGGGCTGCTGAACATGAACATGAAGATGTCATCCCTTTCCATGCCTCCTCATCTGAAAGGATATGAGGGGCTCATAGCAGCTCTAAGAAAGATTACAGAAATGAGGCAGGAGCCGGTAAATGTGGACAATGGTAGTTCTTAATGGAGTTGAGAAACTCAGGATGTTACACTTGGCAAAAGAGGGTCATGAAGCAGATCACCTGTGGTGTACAGGGAGTTCCAGCTCATCAAGGGCTCAACACATGGTGGTCAAACTCAACCTGGAACAAAGCATTACTGAAGGTGCTTGGGCATGGAGATAATCTTCCAGGGGATTTTGGGGATGAGATTGCATGCAGTTCTTTGTTGAGGTGTCATGCTCCATGAGTTATCTTCTGATGTTTGTGGAGAACATCATCATGGATGGATTGGGAGAGTGGGCTGCTGCTTCTGCTCGTGCTCTGAAAGCCATCTCCCTCTTTACTCCAGCAAGAGCTACAGGATCTGCTTTCTGTCCAGGAAAGGAGGAGAAAAAACAGAGAATAACCTGTATTTAACTATTCTAGAAGGAGTCACAAAAAGGCCAAGAATTTTTGGGTTATATTTGCACAGTTACAGCTCCTTCTGGCAGGGTTTAATTTGTGTGGTGTGCTTGCAAAACTTTTGAGCTTTATATTTGGGGGTGAAAACATTCCCAGGAAGGTCCATGAGGTGGGGTGCAAGGCAGGATGCAAGGCAGGGCTCCAGTGTTCATCTACCCTCTCAGGAATGACAATCCTCAGCACAGAGCCTGTCCATGGAATCATAGGATCATAAAGATCGGAAAAGACCTTTAAGGATACATCCCCTCCCAGCTCCTCTTGCCCTGAACACACTCCAGGGCAGGGAAGGAGCACTCTGGAGCTCCAGCCCATCACAGGAAAGCTGCACTGCCATGAGATTGATTATAGACCTGAAGCCTTGCACAAGCTCTTGAAACCAGGGTGTTCCCCTTGTGCATGAGGAAGCTCTGTCTGCTCCCCACAGCTGGAGGGCACCAGCCCTACAGCCTGGGTACCAAGTCACTGCCATCAGAGGCACCGTTGCCATATAATTGGTGGGGGGAGTTGTGAGCAGCAGCTGACTACACCATGGCTTTGTTTGCAGGAGAGAGTTCTCGGAGCTGCTGGAGAAGTTCGGCTCCCAGAGCAACACGGGCTCAGCGCGGAGCTCACCGATCCTGCACGGCAGCGGTGAGTAGCTCAGCAGTCTTTGTGGGGGGAACTGAAAGCCCCTCTCTCTGCAGAGAGAGTTTCCTTTATCCCAGTGTCATTCTGAAGGAGTTGTGGTTGGATTTGAGTAGGTGTTGGGGTGGAGGTTTGAAGAAAGCTCATCCTTACTGCAGGCCCTTGGCGCATGCCCAGAGCGTGGCCAGAGCTGCCACGGGGTGCTCAAGGGAGAGTTGAGTTGGGGTCGTTACCACTCCCCTGATCCCCAGACTCTGCCTAACTGATGTGCTGGGCAGGTGACTCCATCGGGAGGTGCAGCTGTAGGTTTTTGCTCTGGATTTCAAGGTGTTTCAGCAATAATTCATTCGAAGATCATTGTTTTTCATTTGCAAATGGGAAATGCCTAATGAGATGCAATAAGGTTGACCTAAGCAAGGTGCCAGCACACAAAGCCGTGTGTGCCTGGGGAAAGAAGCTGTCCCTCTGCCTTGGCATCCCACCAGACAGCTGCTGGCCCTTCCCTTGTGGCAGAGGTGTATAGGGTTGGCAGAGGGGTGACAGTCCCACGCTGGAATTGTGCCAAGGAGGCTGAATGTTTCCTTTCCTTCAGCCGTATCCTGATGTCTTTAACCATCATGTGGCTTTCCCAAAAATCTAGGAATGCAGCATCCACTATGAGCGGCAGAGCTGGGGGGGAGGGTGATGCTGGAGTGCTTGTGTGCCCTGGACTGACTCTGACTTTGCTCTTGAGGTCGATACCTGGAGAGCACCTCCTCGGGCTCGTCCTCACGCTCCCAGAGCCCACTGCTGCTGAGCCCTGCCAACTCCCACGGCCCCTTCATCGGGAACCCGGCGCATGCCCCTCACGCACAGTACGTACAGATCCCACCAGCCTGGCCCGGTGGGTCATCAGGAGACCACCAAATGTCACAGGGATACACCCAGTAAACAGTTCCAGTGCTTGTTGAACGGTTTTGTTCATCCTTACGTCCCCTCTACTCTTCTATCACTATAATGGCTGGGAGGCCACAGCATCTTCTGGATGTGGTGGTGGCATCTTGGCTGTTCCTGGGAAGTTTGTTCCCAAGGGGTGAAAAGCTCCCCAGTTGAGTCAGTCAATACGTCTGCACCATGGTTAACCATGCAGCAGCTCCTCTTCCTCCGCTCTGAATCTCAGGGAGAAGCCATGGTTTACAGACAGCTGAGAGGGCCCTGCACATCACCTTATAAACCATGAGCAGAGTATTCCTGCAAGGCCAGTGGTGCTTTCAGGAGGTGTTTTTGGAGCTTGTTTCTTATTGCCCTGCTCCTGGCATGTTGACCCCATGCTCCAAGAGCACCAGGACCTCTCCATGCAAACATTCCTGATGCCCTTTGCTTTGGGGTCAACAGCCTGCAGTCACTGCATCCTTTGGTGGCCAGAGAACCTCCTGGAGTGCGTTTTCATGTGGTCATCTGCCCTTGCACATTCCGCAGGGTCAGAGGTTTGGACAGGCAGAGCTGGTTTTTCTGCAGAGTCTCGTCTCCGGGGCCCTTCTCCAGAGGGACAGCACGGAGGGTGTTCACAGTCGTGGAATGGGGACCATTTGTCCCCAGGGCTTGCAGCTCCCCTCCTTTGCCAGCACAAACAAGCCAAGTCGCTGGTAAAGAGAATCAGCCCTCACTGCAGAACCAGTAAATCCTCTTGCTAGATACCAGCTTATTAGGGATTTGCAGAGGACAAATATTTGGCACCAGAGGTTTAAGCTGCTTGCATGGAATGAGAGACCCATGCAGAGGAGAGACCAGATCATCTACTTGGCAGCTGGTATGGACAGGCCATCCTTACTGTGCTCTTAACTCACTCCGGGCTGAGATGTAGAACCCAGAATGGGTTAGGCTGGATGTGACCTCAGAGATCATCTCATTCCAACCCCCTGCTGTGGGCAGGGAAATGGGCATTTAGGCTAGAGGGGCCTGTCTTGGTGGCCTCCTTGTCATGCTGTGCCATGTTCTGCTTGTCTCCATGCTGGTGCCAGGCCCCAGTGGTCTTCCCCTGGAATCACAGATCACTGGTTTTAGCTGAGCATTGGTGGTCAGGTGAGAGATGTAATTTGGGCCACGGGTCTTTTCATGCACGTGGCTGCCGCCCCTTCTGCTCAGCACAGGTTGTCCCCAGGCTGTGACTCTCCTTGTGGCATCACCTGAGGTCCTGCCACTCCACTGAACAATGGGAGTTGGATACGATGCAATCTCACCAGTCAGTGCCTGACATTTTGGGTTGAACAGAGCATTTTAATGCTGTATTTCATGACATCATTTCCCTAAGATCGTTCACCTTAAAGCAATGTTTTCTCATAAGACTAAGGCACATGCACCCCTTGCACCAGGGTGTCTGACCACCAGGGATGGCATTGCTGGGAACACGTGGTGTCACTGTGGGGCATGGGATGCACAGCTGCTGTTGTGTCTGAAGTTGTAACACGAGGAGTCAGTGCAGATTCTTTGGGCAGTGGCTGCTGTGGAAATAAACTGAAAAGCAAAAAGCCAGCTGCACCCATCCCATTTGGAGGAAAAGGCTTGCTGATCCTTAGACACCACCAAGTCCTTCCCCAACCCCCCCTGCTGCAGTGCTGCCCATGGGAGCTCAGAGCAATCTCTGCTCCCACAGCTCTGCCAGTGCCAAACCTCCCTCTGGATGTGGAGCCACTGCTGTGGCTGGGCCTTGATGGCCTGTTGGGTCCTGTCCAGCAGCTCTTGGAGGGAAGGGTCCAGTCTGTTTGCTGCTCCTTTTCATCCTTGACTAGGCGAGCCACCTGCCACAGCAGCAACTCACAGTGTGGTGGGTGCTGCTGTAAAGGATGCCCATTTCTTAGGGCATCTTGCAAGATTTTGGGTCCAAACCCCGGTTAAGACACACCCAGCTGTGTATCCCGAGCCTCATTTTGATGTTTGCTAAGAGCTGCTTGATAGCTGATCCATCTGTGAATTGCTGTCTGGTGATTTAGCTGGATTCAAGCAACAACTGTATGTGCTTTTGGCTATAAAACCAGGAATGCCCAATATATTCTGAGTGAATCTTTAGTTTCTTCTCTAAACGAGTATTCTCCTATTTGGGATTAGGAGAATCAGTCACCCTCATAACATTGAACAATGTCTGCCGAAGAACAGGAGCCCTCACCTCCCCTTTCCAACAGTGGGTGGGAGAAAGGATGCAAATAAAAGGTTGGGAGAAGGTAGAAGGATCATGCATGGAAGGAAATCCAGGCAGAGTTTGTTCAGTGATATGAGAAGATAACCCACTTCACCTTGAGTCACCTGCTGACCTCTCTCCCTTGCAGCTACTCCATTGACTCAGGAATCCAGAGCATTTCTATAGCAAACTCCTCCGGCTTGGGGCTGACAATCAGTGGTGGATCCAACAAGCCTGATGGGCCCATGATTTATGTCCAAGAGCTTTTGCCAGATGGGGACTGTTACAAGGTAAGTCAGCGTGGAGACCCTTGGGAGCTCTGCCATGGGGACCTTTCCTAGAGGCTGTGGCTGTTCTGAAGCAGCTTTTCTAAGAGTAGATGGATAATTGCATGGACTAATGAGGATTTGTGTTACAGAAGGAAGCTTTGGGCAGAGATATCCCTTCCCAATGCTGTGTCTTTCTCCTTGTTTGTCTAGGATGGTCGGCTCCGACCTGGAGACCAACTCATCGCTATCAACAGAGATTCTCTAGTGGGCAGCACGCATGAAGAGGCCAGAAAAATAATTGAAAAAGCCAAATTCAGGTAGGCATAGAAAGTATTTCTTGTCATCATCAGGTGCTGTTGAGGCTTTGGCAGAACACTTCAGGTCATACCAAGGCTTGGCTTCAAGGGCACTATTAGTCTTAAATGATGTTTTAAGGTGGTCACATAAGGAAAGCTTGAAGGATCATCCTGAAGTGTAATCCAGACCTTCCCAATGTTCTGGGTATTGTGACTATCTCCTATGACTGCCCAGCAGAGCTTTGAAACAGAACTGAAGTTAATAAAAAGGAAAAAAGGAGATTTGGGAGCGACCTTATGGATCTGTACAGGAGGGTGGAGCCAGGTGGGGGTTGGGCTTTTCTCCCAATTAACAAGTGACAGGACATGAGGAAACAGCCCCAAGTAGTGCCAGGGGATGTTTAGATTGGATATTAGGAAAAACTTCTCCATGGAAAGAGTTGTAAAGCCCTTGGCACGGGCTGCCCAGGACAGCGGTGGAATCACCACTCCTAGAGGTGTTCAAAAACCACGGAGATGTGGCACTTGGGGACATGGGTCAGTGGTGGCCTTGGCAGTACCGGGGGAATGGTTGGACTCAATGATCTTCGGGGTCTTTCCCAACCTTAATCATTCCATGATTCAATGGAATGCAGCTGGTGGAGATCCAGCTGCACTGGTACAGACTACTCAGCCATTGGTGAGGTTATCCTGGAGACAGAACCACAAGCATGGGAGCTCTGCAAATTTGTGCCTTTTGTTTTGTTAATAAGAGGTTCCGTGTCTGTTGTTTGTTGAAGACACGAGGGAAGCACAGAAGTGGCCTTTATTCCTGGGAGGGGACGGTTACATCCCGGACTGTCAGTTCACAACAACATCCCATCCCCGCCTCCGAAGGCTGTGGGAAACGGCCTGAGCTCCTGCAGGCTGAAGGTCCACGTGAGGTCCCCAGAGGTAGGTGGAAGTTCATCTCTAACAGACATCAGTCCTGGGATCTTCCCTTGATCAGAGAACTCTTCTTTAGGGACTCCTGGTAATACTAGTGGAAATCCAGTGGGAAGTCTGTATTGTTGATGTATTTACCTGCAGGCAGGTGTTTTAAATCTGAAATAACTTCTTCTCTCTTGGGTTTGAGACAGAGATGGATCTGTGGAGGTAATGATGGCAGTTTCATCTCCAGGGCCTGCATCCAGACCTGTTTCAGAAGTCTCAGGTTTAAAAAAAACAAAGCCCTTCTGTGGATAGCAACCTGCATCTGATTCTGCACCAGTCATAGGGCTGGAAGGGATCTCTGGAGTCAGTTTGATCTAGGCTCCTACCCAAAGGCAGGAGCAACTCTTTATTCTTCAAGCCCTCTGATGAGGATGAATCCCTAGCGTTCCTGCACAGCCCATTCCTGCTCCTGACTACTCTAATGATAAGCCAGGCTCATTCCTCCTGCAAAACCAAGCTCCACATTGCGTTTGCAGAGAAGTGCTTGAGCTGTGAATGGCTGGACAGGATTTATCCACACAACCCTCAGGGTCTGTGGCTCCATCCTGTGCATTTGTCACTCCCCTCCTGGACTGGTGCCATGCTGGGTGTCCTTTCTGCCCTCTTCCCCACAAATTTCCTCCAAGAGGGGCTGGCTGGATGTTCCTTTCATACAAGACCATTCACAAAACATCCTGCTTTCCAGCCCTGTGGGGACACAGACTTGCATGGATGTCACATATGTGTTGCCTCTGGGTGCACCAGGCTGGAGATGTGCCCTAGAAAGGCACCACAGCCCCTGGAGCTGTGGCTGACTGGTGTGGTGTGGTTGGACCCTCACCCCCAGCTTGTGTGGTGCTGTGCACTCGTATGAAATCACACTCTTGGCTGGACTAAAATGGCTCCTTTCCTCACTTTGCTGCTGAAAGATGGAACTTCTAATGAGGTCTGGGCTTCCACGCCAGGGAAAGAGTGCCCAGGCACCCGTGCTGCCTGTCTGCATGTCCTCACACCAGTCCTGTGCCCGTCTTGGCATCCATGAGCTGTCTCGGTGGTGCTCACCCTCAGATTGTTTTTTCCTCTTCCTTGTGCTTTCAGCCATGATGTAGCACATAAGAAAAGGTGTGAACTGATCTCAGCTTCCTGCCCTGCTCACTGGATAATAATGGGTTTGGGGTAAATATTACACCTGGCTGTGGTCAGACTTGGGACCTCCCAGCTGGGTTGGATGCAGAGCTTCAGGGAGAACCTCTGTGGAGAAACCAGGCAAGGTCAAATCCAGCCTCAGCGCTCAAGCACAGTCACAGTAAGGACAGAGTAGTTTGTGTGTGACCAGAGGTTTTGGGGTGGCTCAGCCTGTGCCAGGTGCTCCCAGAGAAACCCCTGGAATCTCTTTAGGCCCATCTGCACAAGAGGTGTATGTGGTGCCCTCATGGCTCTATCTTGAACTCCTCAATTTTCTGCTCATTATTCACACCAACAGATTCTTCTTAGCAACTGCCTGTGCCATTTTGTCTTGTTTTTCTAGAATAGACGTGAAAATCCTTTTCCTGTGCCTTCTTTGTCACCGGACATTTGCCCACCAGAGCTTACGGTCTCAGGTGAGTCCTGCTCAATCGTTCTCCTTGTGTGGGTGACAAACAGCTGTGGTTCCTCAGAGCTGAGGACTGTGAAATTGTAGAATCACAGAATGGATGGGGCTGGAAGGGACCTTAAAGCTCACCCCATTTCACCCCCTGCCATGGGCAGGGACACCTTCCACTAGCCCAGGTTGCTCCAAGCCTTGTCCAACCTGGCCTTAGACATTTCCAGCCACAGCTTCTCTGGGCACCCTGTGCCAGGGCCTCCCCACCCTCCCAGGGAACAATTCCTTCTCAATATCCCATCTAACCCTGCCCTCTGGCAGTGTAAAGCCATTCCCCTTGTCCTATCACCACATTTTTTTATCAGTGTTTATACTGCTGGAGTGGAATTTAATGGGGTGATAATGACACTCAGCCTGCTCAGAGAAAGGGCAGGCAGCAGCCTGGTTTACTCAACGAGTAGTAATTATGTCCATGTTTGCCCTTAGTAGCAAAACTCTTTACTAAGGCATTCAAGGACTGAGGTATTCACAGCAGACCAATTCCTCCACTCTCAGCCTGTGGTTCATTTGCAGCAGGGGCTTTGCCCACCTCAGACATGCAGCAGGTTCTCCACAGGCCACATTCCCTTTGGGTGGGAATGGAGGGCCTTGGACACAGCATGAAAGCAGGCCGGTAATGATAGTTGGGATGTACACAGCAAGCCTGGGCTCTGAACAGGCTTTGAGGATGCCCTCAATTGGCCAAACTGGGAAATGGCTTAGAGGTGTGATTAAATCAGATTTCTCTCTACATCCAAGCTTCAATTTTTGCTTATTTTTCCATGCTGTGTTTCAGCTCCATGCTCTGGGTCTCCTGAGCTCTTACCTTTCGTGGAGAGACCCACTCTGTTCATCCAACAGTGTGCTAGCAATGAGGGGTGAACCTGAATCACCCTGCAGCTTCCCAAATCCCTTAATACTATTGAGGAAACCTCAATAATCTCCAGAGCCCAGGGAGACAACCTCCACCAAGGTACCCCATATCCCTGTGATATGAGGATTGCTCCTGCCCCGAGGGAAAGATGGACTTTCCCAACAAATCCTGAGCAAGTGCTACTCACCATTCTTGCAGCCTCAAATCCAACAGCCCTTCCTTCCCTGGGACATTGGCTCTGCTTACAAATCCCTGTGCCTTGCTGTAATTCCCCTCTGGAAGGCTAAGTGCAGGAACTGGAGGTAAATCGTGTTTAGTCCATACCTGGGATCAGGAGGAGACGGAGCAGCTGCTCCCAGGGATGCCTGGCCCACCTTGGGTGAGCTCAGCAGCTTCAGCTCTGCCATCCATGCTCCACTGGAGAGGCCCTGGGACAGGGATGTGCTCTGTCCTCCCTGCACTGAGCACCCCGCAAATGCCAGGGAAATTCTCAGGTGGCCACCACAGACAGCCAGGCCTGGTGATGGGGACAGAGTAATCCAGCAACAGCAGTGGTCTGACCACGGCCTGACTTAGCTGGGGGATTTTATCACTCCAGGATTTGAATGTGGAATGCCAAGGAGGCTTTGTGTCAGTGTTGTCATCCACGGAAACAGACAACTGGCTTTGAAAGAACAGCCAGGCCGGGAGCCTGGGCCAGTCAGTGCCTCTCTCTGGGTGCCTGATGGATGCTCTGGATATGGCTGTGTCCAGAGCTGACAGCAAAGCCACATGGAGCTAATCCTGATTAGCCATGGCTCAAAGGGGAACAGCTCTGCCCTTGAACTTGGAGAGGGAAGTGGTGGTGGCCGATCCAGCAAACCCATTTGTTACCTCTTGCTGCTTCCCAGCTGCTGGCCTCAGCAGAGCAGATGGATGCCTGGATTAGGAGGATTATGCAGCACCTCTGCTGCTCCTCACTGCCTTCTCCTGGCACCTGGACTCCGTCCCGATGGACAGGAGGGTGAGGGGACAAGTGCCCCAGGGATTCCGGAGGAGCTGTGTTACTTGGCAAAACAGGGCTTCCCATGATGTTAACCAGATCCCAAGCAGGCAAAAGGAATTGCTCCCTGGGCAAATCCTGTTTCACTGGCACGAGAAGGAATTTTGTCACCTGGCCTGGTTGTTTGAGGGTGGGCAGGGGCAGGCACAACAACCCTGCACCCTTTTGGAGTCTGGGTGGGTTACCTGAGCAGGTAATGCCTTCTACAGCCCTTTCCCAGGGAATAGCATGGCTCCTTACAGACAAGGGTTAATCATAATGGAAAAGGTGGTGTTCCCTCCAGGGATGGAGGGGCAGGCCTCGTGCTCTGGACCTTTCCAGCTGTGCAGCAGTGCTGGCAATGCTGAGCCAGCTGTTGGCAGCTGGATCCTCCAGCTCATGACAGCTTTTCACCAGCACAGCAGCTGCTGCCTCTGCCTCTCTCTGCCTGTGTGGCTGCCTCACAACACATGTGGCTCCTTCTACCCAAAAAACCTGCCTGCCCAGCTGAGGGGAAAAGGGTTCAAGGCTTTTTGCAGTCCTGGGGAGGGAAAAATCTCAGAGTGGTGCTTTTCCACATAACTTTCAGTCTGGTTATTCCCATGGGTGTCAGGAATTCTTTCAGTTTTGCTCAATCAGAGTGGACAAGAACCAGGCAGATCTTAATTCCTTTTTCTCAGAGTTCACCATAACTCCAAGACTCCACAAAACTCTGTGATTGGAACTTTCCAAAGTGCTATTTTTGCAGTCCTTTGTCCTTGGATGAAATATCTCATTTTAAACCATGCAGAAGCCAGTTTTCAGAAGGATTTGCCCCAGTGTCCAGTCTTTCCAGGAGTGGCCTAGTTCAGCCTTCCAGAGCTGGTTTTAGTAAATCCTGGACTTGGGTTTTGCCCTGCTGCACATACTTTATATTTCATGCAACAAGAGATCTGAATTTTGCTTTGCAGACACCTCTTTACCCAAATGCTTCCCCATTAATAATTAGTTTTGATTTTTCAGCACCTGCTTCAGCTTCTAACTACAAAGCAGCTTCAGGCACCAAACCCAAAGTAGCACTGGATCCCCATATCCGGCTCAAGGATGGAAAACTGGAACTGGTGAGTGCCAGGGTCCCTCTCCCCAAAGCAAGGTCTCCTCCTTGTGCACTATGCAGGAAATAGCCCATTCTTCAGCTGAGTTTGCTGGAGGCCGAGTCCAGCCTCTGAAAGTAAAGAGGATGAAACATCCCGTGTCCAAAGGCGCATTTAAACATCCCTTGGCTCATCTTGGCTGTTTCTCACTGCTCCATGAAGCTCCAGAAGTCTTCTCCTGGCAGCTGCACCTCCCTTGGACATCATGCCATCAGCTAAGGTTGTGCCCTCCAAACGTTTTGGTGCTGCTGTCACTGCTGGGGTGACCTCAGGCAGCCTGGCGTGGGCAAGGGAAGGCTGAGATAGGAGCTATCTCACCGAGGAGCCATCCAGAACTGCTGATTCTTCTATCATTTTATGGAAAACACATTCCATGGGCATGGAGCAGAGCTGCACATTTGTTCACCGAGACCCTGGTGAGGGGCAGGATGCCCTGGGAGGCCATGTCCCAGTCTGGCGCCTTGGGTTCTTCTGGCGTTGGAGGGGGGGATGAGGGGACGGAGCCCTTTGTGCGGGCCGGGGACGCCTCGGAGGCCCCGATGTGACGAACATCTGCTGCCACCCGACGGCAGCGCAGGGCGCTCGGGAGCGCCGGCGGGAGTTGTTCTCCCGAGCCTGCGTAACTCTCCTAAAGCGGCATCCAGGAGGGAATGTGCACAGCGACCTCTGCTCCTCGCGGGGACAAAGCTCCTCTCGGCTGGCAGGAGCGGAGCGCTTGGCTTCCCTTTTAAAAGCTGCGTTAGGCGCGGGCGGCTGCAGCGGTGACAGGGTGGGGGGTGACACCGACCGGCACAACCCGAGGTGGCTTTGGGGTGGCCAACCCTGCCAGCATCCTGAAGTCTTGGAGCCCGCAGCGCTGCCTTGCACAGGGGTGGTGGGCAGAGGAGCAGGAGGTGGGACTTGAACGGGACAGCAGATGGATGCCAGGGACTTGCTGGTGCTGGGAAGGTGAGAGGGGACCTCTCCGCAGCCCCTTCCCAGGGAATTGACGGGAGGTGCTGAGAGCAGGAGCTGTGTGTGCAGCCTGGCACACGGGAACGTTTCACTCTTTCCCAGAGTCTGCTGAGCTCGACTCTGTCTTTGAAAAGCTTTCAGTTGCTGCTGCTGCCAGCAGGGAAGTGGGGCTTGCACAGGTTTATCTGCTTCTGTGTGCTGTGCTGCCCTGGGGTTGAACTGATAAGTATCAGTAGAAGTTGGGGCATCAAGAGTAATGAGAGAGCAAAACACGCAGTGGAGGAGCAAAATGTTTGAATGTCTCCTCTCTCCATGGGAAACACTGTTAACAGCTTCTCTCTTCCTGCTCCTGAACACAACTTCTGGGCTGTAAGAGAAAGGAGAGGCTGAGCTTTTGCCAGCTGATTCTTGCTAAAACTCCACTGGCTTTTGATAAAAGTCCTGAAAACTCATCAGAGCTGCAAATCCGACTGCAGATAAAATGTTCTTGGAGTGATGTGAACCTGTGTTCAGGAACAGACGTTTCTGTACGTGTGCAGCAAAGGAGAGACTGGAAATCCAGCCCAAGCCTGCTCCTTTGGGAGGTGCTGCCTGAAGAAACCCAGCACCAAGTGTCTTCCCAGGAATGCCTTAGGTTTTAACTTTTATATTTTCCAAATCCCGTACTGCCCGGTGTGTAACTCTGAAGTTCTGTGTGGCCTGTGAGCTGCTGTTCTCTCATGCTGGTTAGACATAACAAACCTCTCTAGGTTTGCTCTTCAAGGACACCTTGTTGTCCCAGGCCCCAAAATATGTAAACTAAAGCCTTTGAGAGGAGGGGCAAACTTGTGGTAGTTACATAATTACCTGAAATTATAATTGGACAATTAACCCTGATAAGCAAATGGACCAAATTTAACAAAAGTGTGAAGAACTCGTGACCCAGGGTCCATCTTGGGTGTTGCCTTTTGACTGCCCAGGGTGTGCCTTTGAAGGCCCCTCAAATAAATAAATAAATAAATAAATACCTAGTTTTATTCTCTTCTTTTTGTCTAGCCTCTGTTTTTAGGCAGCCACTTCAAGGCATCACCAGTGCTTACCTCAAAGATTTGCTTTTCCAGTATTTTCGTTTTTAAAGGCTCCTTGTTTCTGCCCAAGGTTCTGCAGTATCTTGGTCTGGATGTGACCGAGGAGAAGAAGCGGCAGCTCCGGCAGAGCCTGACCACGGACTCGCAGGGGACGGTGGCCTACGGAGGTGAGGGGGATCTGCCCATGGGGGGTCTGTCATTTCTGTGTAGCTTCACCGGCAGCTAAAAAGGGGAAGAAGTGGCAGGTGAGACACCTGCCTGGCTAGTGACGGAGCCTAGAAAGAGGGAAAGTCACAAACACAGAAGAAGGCATTCTGTAGAATCACAGAATCCTGGAATGGTTTGGGATGCAAGGGAACCTCAAAATTCATCTCATTCCACTAGACACCTTCCACTATCCCGGGCTGCTCCAAGCCCTGTCCCATCTGGCCTCGGACACTTCCAGGGATGGGGCAGCCACAGCTTCACTGTGAAACTCGTGTCAGGGCCTTGCTGCCCTCACAGAGAAGAATTTCTTCCTAACAACTAATCTAAACTTACTCTCTGTCAGTTTAAAGCCATTCCCATTGTCCTATCACAGGTAAAAACACACTGAAAGAAAGTTGGTGCAAGGGCTTACTTCCCTTAAAATCCCAGTTCTCCTAGCAGGAACTGGCCCGAGGAGACACAGAAAATAAAAGCCAGTTCTGCTTTCTGTGGCCTTCCAGAGCATCTCTGGTCTACAGGGTCTGCTCCCAAGAAGGCTTTCAGCAAAAATCCCAACCATCAGCAATGTCCCCACCAGAGAGAGCAGTCACAAGGCATCTGGATCAATGTTTTGTGCAGAGTGAGGGATGAGAACGACGGCCCTCTCCTACGAGTGACTGGCGCTGTAGTTTGTGGCAACAGAAATAAGGATGATTGGGGGTATTTAGCAAATGTGCTGCTTTTGCAGAGAGACTCTGGCTTCTGCTGCAGCCCAGGGACTGAGTACCATCCAGAGGGACCGGGACAGGCTTCAAGGTGGGACCATGTGAACCTCATGAAGTTCAACAAGGCCAAGTGCATGTCCTGCTCCTGGGTCAGGGCAATCTCCAGCACAAATCCAAGCTGGGTAGAGAAGGGATGGAGAGCAGCCCTGGGGGAAGGATTTGGGGTGTTGATTGGTGAGAGGTTGGACATGCCCCGGCCAGGAGCACCCATAAACCCCCTGTGCTGGGCTGAGCCCCAGCACGGGCAGCAGGGGAGGGGGGGGAATCTGCCCCCTCAGGTGAGACCCCACCTGCAGAGCTGCCTCCAGCTTGGGAGCACCTTCCAGGGCCTAAAGGGACTCCAGGAGAGCTGGAGAGGGACTTGGAACAAGGCCCTGGAAGGACAGAACAAGGGGGAATGACTTCCCACAGCCAGAGGGCAGGCGTAGATGCTGGGAAGGAATTGTTCCCGGTGAGGGTGGGGAGGCCCTGGCACAGGGTGCCCAGAGAAGCTGTGGCTGCCCCTGGATCCCGGGCAGTGTCCAAGGCCAGGCTGGATGAAGCTTGGAGCAACCTGGGATAGTGGAAGGCATCCCTGTTCATGGCAAGGGATGGAATGGGATCATCTTTATGGTCCCTTCCCAGCCCAACCATTCCACGTTTCCGTGATTCTGTGACTGGAAGCTCTGGGACCCTGGTGCCACCTTCCTGATGGCTCCCCCCTGTCCCACACAGCCCCTTCTGCTGTGCTTTCCTTCATGTCTGAAAGCAAAACGAATGTGGATTTTCAGACTTGTCAATTTAACACCTTTTCTAATTGCTGAACTCACTGAGTCGTATTTCGTTTAAATCAGCAACATGAGAAATGGCAGCAGGTGCCTTTTGTTGGGGAAATGTGGGTTTAGCTTAAAATTTTAAAACTTTCAGAACCACAGGCGTGAAAACTCCCCTGTGAAAATATTTGGGGTTTTCTGGGTTTTGAAAGTGTAGGGTTTTTTAGCTGGATAAGAAACAAGAGTTTGATAAAGACTGTCAACAATCCATTGAAGCTTGATGGGATTGCTGAGGAACCCAGGATTATTAGAGAAAGCTGTCTGGCATTTCCAAACCCTGCTCGGCACCAGTGGATGGCCCCAAAATGAGGGGAATTTTCTCCTAACACACAGCAATTTTCTCTTTTAGCCTGGTAAAAACTGATTGTTTCTCACAGATGTTCTCCAAGCACTCAGGGATCTGATGCAGGAGGAGCTGGACGAGGCTGGTCTGGATTCCAGCTCCGTGCTCTTCACTCAGCACGAAGTGGCCAATTTGCTGGATACATCGGCTTTTCACTCCCCGGTCAGTCACCCCAAAGCTCTTCTACATCAAATTCATGGATCTTCTACATGAAATTCATGGAATTCTGAGTTGGGAAAAGCTAAATTACTGTTTTCTGCTTGTTCTAAAGACAAGGCAGAACTATTCATTAATCATTTTGTTTACAGGAAATTCTGTAAAAGACCTCAAAGTTCTTATTTTTAATAAGGAAATAACAGTGTCTATGAGATAATATGAGGAAGCAGCCTGACAGTTACGCAGAAGGAAAAATAGCCATAATGAATCAATTCTAAGTAACTTCATTTGGTTCACGAAGTGAAAATTCACTGTAGCTCAGCTATTTCAGCAATGGTGGGGATCAGAGAGTGAAATTCTGTGGGGCAAAAAGAACCACCCTGGAGCTGAATTATTTAATGTGCCTTTTGATCTGTTGCATAAAAACGCTGACTCCTTTTTGAGGCGATTTTGATTCAACGTGTGATGAGTCTGTCCCTCTCCTTGCAGACCTTTGATTCTCTCAACTGCAATGGCAACGAGGACCTGGAGCAGCTGCAGCTGGAGATGACGGATCTGCGGCACGAAGTCCGAAGGCTGAAGGTGGAGCCTCCCCTTGGAGCAGATTTCTTGGCTGGGGCCTTCTGCTGTAGCTCTCCACGGGGGTAATGGGGTGGCCTGTCCCTCTGGAGAAGTCACCAGTTTGCATTCTGTGCATTCCCCGTCACACAGGAGCCTCTCACCCTCCACTCTCCTTAATTGCCTCTTTCTCGCTCTCAGCCTCAAAGGAAAACTTATTTGTACTCAAAGCATGCAGTCCCTTCTCAGCAGGGAGTTAATATATTTAAAGCAGGTCTCATTGAGAATTCCAGTCCGTGATTAACAGAAGCAGCACCTGTCCTCTCACCCTCACCTGGCTGTCAGCACCTCGGCTGTGTCCAGGTGGAATTCTGCAGGTCACAGCCCTAAAAGCTCTCCCAGTGGAGGGCAAAGTGCACAGAACTTCTGTAAAATAATATTCTGCTGGGTATGGGCATTCTAGACAATGTCCTGTCATTTGTTGCTTCTAATCTGGTGAAAATACTTCCCACAGTCTCTCCTGAAAGAAGTGGAGAACAGCAAAAAGTCGATGGAGGATGAGCTTCAGAGGCTGAACCAAGTTAGTGAAGGGATTTCTGGGGTGCTTGGGGTGGGTTTGGGGGTTGGCAGCCGAGGGGGACCTGGTGTGTTCATCAAAAGTTCTGGGTGCTTGCAGAAAGCGCTGGGGTTCCTGTCGGAGAACCGGACACTGCACAGCAAGCTGCAGATGGCCGAGGTGGTGCAGAGACAGGCTCACAGCGCCGAGCAGGACTACGAGGAAGTGATCCACCTGCTGGAGGCTGAAATTGCAGAACTGAAGATGCAGCTGGCAGGGAAAAAAGCAAAACACGTCTCTGAAATAGAGGTAATGCAACCCCTCAGTCTGGGGAAAACCCACAACCCATCAGGCTCTCTTCTGTGGGTTCATAGAGTCATGGAATGGTTTGGGCCAGAAGGGACCAGAAAGCCCATCTCATTCCACCCCCTGCCATGGGCAGGGACACCTTCCACTGTCCCAGGTGGTTCCAAGCCCTGTCCAACCTGGCCTTGGACACTTCCAGGGATCCAGGGGCAGCCACAACTAAGGTTACCCTCCTTCTATTTACACAGGAGAAAATGAAATAGCACATAGATCATTTGTTGTGTGGGACCACAAGGCCAACACAGTCTCTGGGTCTGTGTCATAATTTGCATAACTTCCACTGTCCCTTCTCAAAGGACGCTGCTTTTGCTTGTAGCAAATGTCACAAACTGTTGTTTCCAAAAGCTGAGGCTGGAGCATCACCACCACCTTTCTCCTCCTCCTGTGTCCCTGCCTCAGGAGGACATCCTGGAGCTGAAGAGGCAGCTGTCCCTGGCTGACGGCCAGCTGAGAAAATCCGAAGTCTCACGGAAGCGCCTGGAGATCTGCAACAGGAAACTGCTCCTGTTTGTGCAGGTGAGGTGTGGAACTGCCCCAGTGCTGCAGCATCACCACAGCCTCTTTCCTTCAGGTTTTGCAAGTCCAATCAACTTCCTGCTCCATTAGCAAGAGGGGTTTTTTTTCCTGTCTCACCCTAAAAAGTCACTCTCTGTTGGTTAGGAGGAAGCAGGGAATGAACTCAGATCTCCTCATATCCCTGGGAGCGATGCAAACTCCGTGGTGCAGGTTTTGCTGGTGGCTCTGCTCTCCCTGGCTCCCTGTGCTGAGGCTGCTCCAGGAGCTCTGCTGCCAAAACCATCCATACTCACCTTCCCTTGGTATAGCTGAGGGTTGCTTCTCTATAAATAGGAACCTGGACAGTGGGTTGGCTCTTCCACTGCTTCTTCCCCCCCAGGATTTCCTGCAAAATCTCACAGTTTAGTCTTTCAATTGGCTGTTTTTCCACTTCATTCCCTTTATTGGGAATACCAGTATGTGTAATCAGTAAACTGGCCAGCATGGGAAGCATTAATACTCAGTGTATCTGCTACAGCTACTGGTGGCCTGTCCCAAGAACTCTTGAAATCAAGCAGAAATAGTGGAGCAAAAAGGAAATGTAGATGCTGTGTCCTCTGCTCCAGAAAAGGAAGAATTAAATGCCTGCAGAGCTTCACCACTATGTGCTGGAGCCTGTGCAGTTTGGGGTCAGACTTTGGAAATGGATCTCACTTGACCCCAGGGTCAAACATCACAGGATTTTGAGCACTGGAGCAAAATATCTTCCTTTTTTCTCCACCCCTCAGTAGTGTTGGAGAAGTCATGAACTGTGCATGGTAATGAGAGCTTACACATGCAGGTCCAACCCAGGAGCCAGGGGCTGCTGGCAGCAATGATCACTGAAATGCAGCCTGCAAAATTATTCTTTGGAAGAGGATTTTTATGTTGCATTTCATATAGTTCAGCAGTGGTATTAAAATGCAGAATTCAGATGTGTCTGTAGATTCACGAATGCTGCCTGAGCTGCAAAAGGCCTTGAGATACTCGCTTCAAGGGCAATGAATAAGCAGAAGCTGATTACTGTCATATTAAATCTGATCATCAGGAAAAACCCATGGGGTTTGTTCTCAGGAATTATTCATTCCTACAAGTTTGAAAATTTTTGTTTGTTTGTTTGTGTTTTTTTGTTGTTTTTTTCTGTTGTTGCATGACAGAACGTTCACAAGGTCCTGAGCGCACACAGTCATTTACCAGATGAGAAAAGGTAGGAGATGGCTTCTGGGAATGGTGAACAGCAACATGAAATGTCCTTTTCTGACCTTTCTCAGGGGAAGGTGCTTCACACGTAATCCACCCAGAACTTCTAAACATACTTTCACTTTGGAAGTGAAACCATGGGAGAAAGATGATCTGGAGGCTTCTGGTGGGTTGGTGCTGGGGGGGTTTGGCCTCTGTTCAGGCTTTTTTTTGGGAGTGAGTAGCTGAAACTCTGCTCTGGTTAAATTGCTCTTGTCAGCAGAGACCCCAAGCAGGTTGTTTCAGAGCAGCAGAATGTTGACCCACCTGCTTTTCCAAACATAAACCATGTTTTGGCTGCAGGACCACATCCTTTTTTATCTGCAGTTGGAGTAGATAGAGTGTAAGCAAAGAGCTCACAGGACGCAGCTGCATGAATGGCTGCAGAAATAGAGCTCAGGCTTCTGGACTCCCCTCCAACCTGAGCCTATCTCCTATCACTTGGGCATAAATGTATCACAACTCTGTGTGTGTTCTTAACTGATTAAATCATTGGAAAGTCACTGTCCCATCGATAATGACCAGTCCCTTTAAAAAGCCAGTTTTTAAGAGGGATGGAAATCAGTTTTTCAGTTTCCAAGTTAGTTATTTCTAATAAAATGAGGGGGAAATGCTCTTGACAAATTCTAAAGAATACTTTGCTATTTGTCTGTAACAAAGCAATGCAAGTGTGTCTGACAGACAACTTGAATGCTGAGGGATGGAGATGCAACCCCCCAAACACACAGAATTTCTGTAGCACATCCTTCCTGAGAGGCTGGCCAGGATTATCAATGACCATTGTCTGACAGAAGTATTGATGGCACTTTCCGTATTTATAAGCGTCAGCCATGAAACAGAAGAGGATAAAACAGCCGCAGTCTCAGACACATCTCTTCCATCTTCAGATCTTGTTGACCTTTTGCTATCAGAAGCTAAAGAACTGTTAGCGCCAATCCTCTCCAAAAAGGACGGTAAGCACTAAATAAACCGGAGGAACCTAAATCCCAGCAAGTCTCAGGGATCTCTGTCAGTGTTATTGACAGTTTCCAGCACCTTCCATATTTTTGCATACCAGTTGAGCCTCCCTGATTCTCTCACGCTCACTGAGATGTAATTGCCCTCCTAATATCCATGTGACTCATCTTTGAATCTGCAAAGCAGACTCTCAGGGTATGGAGTCAAAGACTTGTGCCCAGGGCCAGAGGAAAGGTGTTTATGCAGAGGAAAAAACCCTAACAGGCAGGAGGATGGTTTCACAGAATCATTGAAATGCTGGTTGAAAGGGACCGCTGGAGATCAGATCTTCTGCTCCAGGTGGGACCATCCCAGTAGAGGGGATCTGCAGTGGGTTCAGCCTGCCAGGATGGAGATCCACAGCCTTCCTGGATGGTGTTCCCTCACTGCTCTGTGACAAAGATATTCCCAGCACCCAGCCTGAGCTCCCCCAGGGGCAGCCTGTGGCCACTGCCCCCGGTTACATTGGCTGCCCTGCCAAGAACAGCTTGGCTCCAGCACCCTTTAATTGCCCCTGACACAGCAGCGGGGGCGGTGAAGTTGCCTCTCGGCCTCCTCTTTGCCAGGCTAAACAAGCCCAGCTCCCTCAGCCCTCCCCAGCCTCTCCCTGCAGGCCTGGGGCTTCTCTTGCTGGACCCTGTCCAGTTTCCCAATAGCTTTAAAGCCAGGATCCAAACTTTCCTTACACCATCCAGGTACAACTACAGCAATGCTGAGCAGTAGGGAACAGTCACCTCCCCATTTCCTTGGAGTACAAACCAGCCATGCTCCCTTTTCCTCACATGCCTGTGAGAAAATCAAGGAACAGGCATCCAGCTCCAGGGGAGTCTGGATTAACTTTCCCAGTCTGGGACTCTGAGCTAGTCCATGAGCCATAAACTTTCCTTGGCAGCAATTATTTGGCCCTGCTTGTCTGTTCACACACAAAATGAGTGTCTGACCTCCTCAGTGTCACATCCAGGTGAATGCACAGCCCCAAACAGGTGCCCAGTCCTTGCTCTTTGATGCTATTCACCAACTCAGCATGGCCACGGCCCAGCACTGGCTTTGTCTCAAAGCACAAGGCACAAAGGAAATAATTGCAGCCTTTCAGGAGCACCTCTGGTTTACGAGTGCTGTCAGCATTTTCTGAGCTCCTGCCCCATTTAAATGTGCATTATCATAATGCAGCAGCACAGCTTGCATTGGGCATGTTCTCTCCACTAATACTTGGCTCTGTGCTTCCATCTGCAGCTCTGCCATGGGACAGGGACCAGTGCCTGCCTGCTGAAGGGATCCCAAATTACAAGGAGTAGGTGTCAAAACTGCCGTGGTCTGTAATTTGGACAACACATACTAAAAATTCCTGTTTGTTTTGTTGGGGATTTTTAACTGAAACTGTTGCTTGACAACTTTTGATCAGACAGTCTAGGAGAGGCCTCCAGATAGCCATGACAGAGAAATACCGTGAAATTCCTAGACAGCAAGAGACTTCCCGCCCTGCACTCTGTGAATTCCTGGATTTCTCTTTTGCTTTATAAAATGCCGGTTCTCCTTCAAGCCAGATGGGAATTTGTGGTTCTGTGGCTTGTCTAGCTGGCATTTTTATAGTGCATTCTGCATAAGGGAAAAAGTATCACTGAATATGTTCATCTTTTATGTTGTGGTATCAAGATGCTATAAAGCTCCAGACAAGGAGAGCAGGATGACATGGCTTTGTTTGGATCTTAAATTGTTAAATTTCCCCGAAACCTCTTAAATGGCTTATATTTAACAGAGCCATTTCCTGAAGTTATCTGAAAGGGCACTTTGAGACCTAAATGTCTCCTACTGCTTTCTTAGCTTAACTCAACCTGAAGATCTGCCAGCACAGTTTTTTGTTTAGGTACAAAGTACCCATCTGCAAATGATAATTTCAAGGTTATGGAAAGCATTTTCAGACAGAACAGGCGGCCTGCACAGTCTAATCAGGCAAGATCTGTGGCTTCCTCGTCTTTCCTAAATAACCAGTGCTGTCTTCACATTATCCTCTGTGTCCTTCTCCCAAACTACCTAAGGCATATTTCTCCTTTTCAGCCACCTTCATCAGAAGACCACGTGGCCCCCTCCTGCAGGCCAGACCAAGAGTGACCAACCACAGCCACCAAGCCCAACGGAACTGCCTCAGAAGCCGACATAAATATCCCATGGCTTGGTGGTGCTCCGAACCACGACCATCCATCCCATGGGAGAGACACCCCCCAAGGCAGCTCAGCTTTCAGGCAAAGCAGACTGAGCACAAGCTTTCTGACGCAAGACTAATTCTTCCTAACCATCCAAGACTTTTTCAGCAACCTCCCCTGCGTGTCTACCTCCGAGTTATCATACAAGGCTTTTTGCTCACGGTTTTGCAGCTTTATAGGAAAAACATTCTCAAGAGGCTACAGAGGCCTGGATTTCAGTGGCAGCCTTTTAGAGCTTGTATTCTGGGTAGTATGAATGTACCCGAGGGACTCAGGGGTCTCCAACAGATCCCTTTTGGTATTTCAGATGAAAAACCAAAGTCTATTTAGTGACTGTAATCAAAGCAGTTTAATCCGTAGTGTCCTAGCTGTCTTGGGATAGGTACTTCTCTTTTTATTCTTTTTGTATAGCTTATCCCAGCTGCAATGCTTGAAGTGGGAAGCAGCACTTCAGGCAGTTGTTGGCCAGAGTGCAGGACAGCCAGCGGGATGCTCCGGTCACAATGTGGCGCTGGACACCGAGCCCTCCCTGGAACACGGGGCAGGACATAGTGGGCATAGTGAACATAGCTCAGTAAAGGTCCCTGGTGTCACTGGGAAATGAGATCCACCTGATGCAACACTGAGACAGCAATGAATGGGGAGCAGAGCTGAGATGGGCAGAGGTCTGGAAAATAAAATGGAAACACTCCTCACAAGGAGTTTGCTCTCTGGGTTCTGATTGCAGCTGCTGCGTTCAGCGTCTCACAGACAAAGACACAGCCTGAGACCATTTCCCGTCCCTTTTATTTTGGCAGCTCCTAGGGAGATGCATTGAGAAGTTGCAGGAGAATGGGCTACAATCTGGCTTTTACAAATAATTTGTTAAGATTACTTCAAATCTTCTTTGTGGGGGTTCAAAGCATGTGGATCCTTTATAGTCTAAATTAAAGGCTTAGGAAAAATCATGACCCTCACCAGTATCTCCTGCACTCAAGGTATCACTGCACTGCTAAACCAGCAACTGTGTGGTGGAATATATCATCTAAATAACCAGTCTGAAATTCTGGGTAAATTTAATTTCATAGCTCGGGGTAAATTTAATCTTGGGAGTGCATACCTCAGAATATAAATTAAAGGACTTCCTTTAAAAGGAAACGTAATCCTCTGGACCGGTCACAATGAATATTCCCAGGAAGGAGAAAATATTCATCTTGGGATACCCTGTGTTTAATAGCTCATTCCCCAATGCTCTCTGCTGTGATAGAATGATAGCAAACCCTGGTGTTACCTGTGGGTTTGGCCCTATGGCTTTGTTCTCATCTCCTGTATTACACAGACAGGTAAGAGGCGCACACAGCAAAATCCAGTCTCACCAGTCTGGGGTACCCTGACTCTGGAAAAACACCTCCAGTTCCCCTGGGGTTACCCAGCAGATCCCAATCTGCTCCTGGCAGGGTCTCTTCAAAAGCATTTGGCTGGAGGTAGCATCCTAGGGAGGCGTCTCCAGCCACTGCTCGTCACACTTGTCAGGGAACAGCACTAACAGGATTTGGGGAAGGAGCAGGTCTTGGGCTGTGCTGTGTCATTTCATACACCCAGTGGCACTTGAGACAGCTGGGAGAAAAGGGGCAAGTCATGGGGAAAACACAACTGTTTAGGCTGCACTTAATCAGCTGGAAAATCAGCAATCTGTTGTGGAAATCAACAGAAGTTTCAATACCATCTCTGACAATCACGGAATACTTTTCTCAAAACACGAGTATTGAACTCCACCTCCTTGAGTGCTGGAAAGGCACAGACCAGTACTGTCCCAGTAGGGACCAGTTACATGGTCTGAAAGGGAAATCCTTGATGCTGCTTCCATAGTCTGTATTACTCCATAGATCTGTATTTTAAGGTCCCAAGAAAGAAGATTTTGTATAAAAGCATCACAATGGGTGAGGGCTTGGATGACACAAACATTGTGCAGTTGGTGCTGGCACCTGGCAAGGGGTGGAAACAAGGGGATACTGCCCCAAGGCTGCTGTATTTGGGATCTCCTGAGCTGTCTGTTATCAAAAGAGCTGTGAAGTTCTTAACCTTTTAAATAGCCCTGACAGCTCTGTGCTCTCAGCTTCCTGGCAGCCCCTCTGGAAAGGAAATCCTCCGTGTTCCCATCAGCCACTGGAGAGCCTCACGTCAAACAAGGATCAAGCATTGCGTGCTTCCCAAAGCTTTCATGTTCCTCAGCTGGTTTCCAACACTTCCTTTGAATTTACCATATTCCTTTTGCTTTTGCTTCAAGCCCAACAGACTTCCCTCTCTCTATTAACCCCGCTGTTCCTAACGCCGCCTCTGCAGAGCAGTGCTCAGAGCTAAGCTCTGACGAGAGCCGTGCTCCTGGAGGTGACGCTGATTTCGGTGACCCAGAATAACAAACCTGTGTCAGGCTTTACTCCCAGGCAAGGGGAATTAGGCAGAACTCAGCCAGTCACGGGGTGACATCTCCTCACAGAACTACTGAGAGGCAAAAGGGGAAATGCATAAAGGAACAAACAGCACAGAAAGAGAAGTTATTTAAATAGGATGTTCTTCACTCATGCAGGACCTGTCTAGGACTCTACAAGAGAGCTGAGTTCTGGATTAATTTGCAATACTTTTGGCTTGCTTGTAAGGTTGTGGAGATGTGCTGCTGTCGCAATGTGCTGTTTGTCTCAGAGAATCTGCCTCAGAGGGTCCCAGCATGACTGCACAGAAATGAGAAAGAGTATTTGTGATGAAAATGAGACCTGAACAGTATTGGGTCTTCCTGAATGGTCTTCCAGGTCCTGAAGGGATCCTATAAGAAAGACAGAGGGGTTTTTTCACAAGAGCATGTAGTGACAGGACAAAGGAGAATGGCTTCACACTGACAGAGAGTAGGTTTAGATTAGGTATCAGGAAAACTTCCCTGAGGGTGGGGGGCCCTGGCACAGAGAAACTGTGGCTGCCCCTGGATCCCTGGAAGTGTCCAAGGCCAGGCTGGACAGGGCTTGGAGCAGCCTGGGATAGTGGAAGGTGATAGTGGAAGGGGGTGGGATGAGATGAGCTTTAAGGGCCCTTCCAACCCAAACCATTCCGTGTTTCCATGATTCTATGACAGGCTGGAAAATGGCAAATATTTTAAGAGCCAAAATGCAGAGAGCCCCATAAACAGAGCGTGTCAACACACTGCAGGTGATAAACTCAAAAAGATGCATTTCGAGAGCATCGGTGAGATCAGCTGTTGAGCTGGAAGCTTTGGGGGTTAAACATCACTGATGGGGTGGGTTTATTTTGTATTTCTCTTATGCAAAGCAGAAATTCAGTTCTTAGCTGCTGGTGGGCTCGGAGGGTGGGAGATCCCTCTGCCTCACAAAATAAACCAAGCCAAGATTGGAGTATCAATTTTAACAGCTGCAGAAGCAGGGACAGCGGGGCAGGGAGCCACCTCGGCATTATCTTGGAAGGTGACTGTAGCAGAGCCATTAGCACACAGTTTATCTGCACTCCCACGGGGAAAGGAACCCAATCTAAGCCTGCTGGACTCGAGCTCATTTAGGTCTCCAGTTTCATCCCTGCCAGTGATCTCTGTCATCTTGCTGTGTGACCTTGGGCAGTACATTTCATCTCAGTTTTGCACCAAAAAGAAACAGGACTGAGAGTGGCACAGGGAAGGCAAACCCTAGGGATCCATGGGATGTGGGGGCAACCTCTTGGAACATGAGGGTCTGTGAGGGTTGTGGGACTGAGCACTGCTCGTCTGTTTTCAGTGAAGAAAGCCTCAATATTTCAATGTTTCCTGGCTCTCACAACAGCAGACCCAGCTTTTGCTCAGCTTTGGTGAAACAGAGCAAGGTGAAGTGCTTAAAAGATGTCTTTACAGAGGCGTGGAGGTAGCAGAGGTGAACTCCAGCCCAGAACAGTGCCATGGAGTAGGCTGGTGTGTCCATCCCAGTGCTGGAGCCTGTCTGTGGAGCCTCTTCTTTCTCTCAGCACCACTCAGTGATACCTGGACTGAAGCCCAGGTTTAGAGAGTGGAATACACCTCCACGCTGCTTGAAATGTGGCTTGGAAAGGCAGGTGAACTTTACTGCTGAATTTTTAAAGCAAGCCTTTAATGTTTAAACAGTGCTGATTTTCTAAGGGTTGTTGAACACGTGTGGAAGAGGGCTGGACAGCACCTCCTCAGCGTGACACTGCAGAAAGGGCTGGGCTGGCGGTGCGAAGCTGCCTTTCCTGTCCTGCTTTTCCTCAGGGACCCAGGGGAATCCTTCTCCTGCTCAGGGTTGAGTCTGCCCCAGCAGCTCCATGACAGACCACTGAATTTTCTGGCCTCACTGACTGCAGCTTTGCCACAAACGTCCTTTGCAGCTTCTTTCAGCTGCTTTCGTAGTAAGGTAAGTAGGAATGACGACACCATGAACAATCCCTACAAGCTTCTTCCTGCACGTGATGCACCAATGCACTTGAATTGCTGTTGAGTTTTTTTCATTTATGCCACCAGATGAGGCATAGAAGCTGAGACAAAAACAGAGTTTGAAGTGAAATGCCCTTGTAATGGGGGAAGTAGAGGCTGAACGCTATCTCCAGACCAGACGTCCTTCCTGGAAGACATTCTCCTTTCTAACTGCAGGAGTTCCTGGGCTGGGCTGCTGAGGGGTGAGAACTCTCTGAGCAGCTCCCATGAGGAAAAACTGAGAGTCAGTGCCAGCCCTTGCGGCAAACACCCCGTCCTGGTAGGGATTGGACAGTCAGGGCCCTGGGGAATGCCCTGGAGGGTTGGCCCTGTGTCAAGGGAAGAGGCAGCCCACTGACACTGGAAAATGCCAAGGTGACCTTCTGGCAGCAGGAGAAAACAAATGTTGGAAAATGGGAATTACTGACAGGGCCGCACAGCAGAGAAAAGGACGGGTTGGGACTCACAAAAATCTCATCCAGCTTTTATGACCTGAACAAAAGGGAAACCACCACAATTATGGCACAAAGTAGTTACAGGCAGGTGTAAATGCTGTAGCAAGAAGATGGAAACAGTGCTTTATTTTTTCTTCTGTTTTCTCTGAGGAAATTTAACAGTTAATGAGGAACAGGAGAGAAATACAACTTCTTTGAGAAAGAAAGTTGCATTGTGATGGGAAATTCAGAATATTTATTTAGAAATAAACACATTTTGTTTTTATTCTGAATATTTATAAAGTAGATGTTGCAGACCTTGAATAGCTTTGTGGCTTTTGATGCCAGGTTGTGCTGTAAAGGTCTTCAGGAAAAGTGCTCTGTCTCTGCAGGCTGCAGCCTTGGGAGCTCTGACATTTGATGGTCTGTGGGTTGGTTGTTTTTGAGCAGTGTCAGGCTGGTCTCCTCAGTCTGAGATAGCAAAACATTTCAGGAAATATTGCTGATCAGAAATAGCACTGCAGCTTCCTGAAATGCCTGCCCAGATAAGGGGACACTCCACAGCTGGAAGTGATAAGGAGGCAGGAAAAGACAAAGCAGCAGTAAATGTGGTGTTACTTCAATACCAGCAGGCAAAGGGGCAGCTGGTCCTTAGGGAGAACCTGAAAGGAGGCTCTGAAGGTGCGAAACATTCCCCAGGTGGTCTCCCACAACCCTCTCCTCCACCACTCCTGGTGCCACACGCCCCTCCTGCCCCAGGACCAGCTGCTCAGCCACTCTTTGACACCCCAAAGTCGGGCAGTGTTGGGATCATTTCCTCCACAGACCCACGGCCTCAAGGACTGTCACAGGATGGTGACAACTCCCCAGCACACGGCCTGACAAACGGGCCACTCACCCTGAGCTCCAAAGCTCCCCAAGATTCACCAAACACTGCACAGATTTTCAGAGCTGGTGGGAGAGGGGAAAGCTGAGAGGTGAGGATGCATCCCAGTGTCCTTCTCAGGGTCGCTTGGCTGGGTGATCCCCTCATACCTCATTAGAGAGCACAGTTTTGGGAATATTTGCTCAAGGTGTAGTAAGTCACGTAATAAATCAAACAATACAGTGCAGTGATAGAGTTAAGGGCTGAGGTGAGCAGGTCCCTCCGCTCATGAAGGGCTGATCCAGCCTGGGATGAGCAGGATTAGGTTGTGTTTGGGAGCTGTGGCTCTGCCTCCTCCAGCCCTGACCCGAGCAGGTTCTTCCTCCTCAAGGTGCCAGCCTGGGGAGAATCATAGAAACATGGAATATCCTGAGTTGAAAGGGTCCCATCAGGATCATCGGGTCCGGCTCCTGGTCCTGCACAGGACACCCCAACAATCCCACCCTGAGCATCCCTGAGAACATTGTCCAAGCACTCCTTGAGCTCTGGCAGGGTTGCTGCTATGACCACTCTGTGGGATGGGGTGAGCTCATCTCCACACACATCCCTCGTTATTCTCCCTTTCTGCCCTCACGAGACCCCACCTGGAGACGTGCCCGGGTCTGGAGTCCTCAGCACAGGAAGGACATGGAGCTGCTGGAGCGAGTCCAGAGGAGGCAGCAAGATGATCAGAGGGATGGAGCAGCTCTTCTGTGAGGAAAGCCTGAGAGAGCTGGGGGTGTTCACCTGGAGAAGGCTCCGCGGAGACTTTAGAGCCCCTTCCAGTGCCTAAAGGGGCTCCAGGAGAGCTGGAGAGGGACTTGGGACAAGGGATGGAATGACAG
>VZRQ01003971.1:1558-50903 GCA_013397975.1 Machaerirhynchus nigripectus | reverse complement strand
GGGGTTCGCTTCAGAGGGGCTTGAGCCATGGAGGGGGCTGCGAGTGGGACCCCAGCATCAGCCCCAGCGGCGCCGGAGAGCCGGGCACGCCGAGCTGCCCGGGGGGCTTGGGGTTCAACAAATCTCCCCTGAAACTAGCCCTGAGGTATTTGTAAACTCAAAGGGTGACCCTGATCAATGGCTGTTAAATGCATTGATGCATTTAACAGGTTGCCCAGAGAAGCTGTGGCTGCCCCTGGATCCCTGGGAGCGTCCAAGGCCAGGTTGGATGGGGCTTGCAGCAGCCTGGGATAGTGGAAGGTGTCCCTGCCCATGGCAGGGGGTAGAAGGAGATGGGCTTTAAGGTCCCTTCCAGACCATTCTGTGATTCCGTGTTTTCAAGTCAGCTTCTAGGTGAACCAAGTATGTTCTCTGGGTCACTTGGCTTAAATTCTCCAAGCAGTAAAATTGGTCGGTAGATGGTGAGAAGGCGCTTGTGTTGATGGCACCACTTGTCTGGTGGGGCTGATGACAGCCAGCCTCTGTTCAAAGAAAATACAGCTGCAAACTTCACTCAAGGCAGACTGGTGCTTTGTTGCACTGTCGAGTGAGCTGCTGCCCGGGTCTACTCTTGATTTACATGTTAAACTGAAGCATGGGGTCCTTGGCACAAGAAGGATATGGAACTGCTGGAGCCAGTCCAGAGGAGGTCACAGAGATGCTCCGAGGGCTGGAGCCCCTCTGCTCTGGAGCCAGGCTGGGAGAGCTGGGGATGTTCACCCAGAGAAGAGAAGGCTCCAGGGAGACCTCAGAGCCCCTTCCAGGGCCTCAAGGGGCTCCAGGAGAGCTGGAGAGGGACTGGGGACAACGGCTGTGAGGTTGATGAGGCCCTGGCACAGGGTGCCCAGAGCAGCTGTGGCTGCCCCATCTCTGGCAGTGTCCAAGGCCAGGTTGGACGGGGCTTGCAGCAGCCTGGGATAGTGGAAGGTGTCCCTGCCCATGGCAGGGGCTGAAACAAGATAGGCTTTAAGGTGCCTTCCAACCCAAACCATCCCAGGATTCTGTGTCTCCATTCCTAAATTGTATTTGAGAATCTAACTACTTCCTACACTGTGGATGGATAAATCGATGTGGTATGACTTCTGTGGAGCAGTAAGGTGAGGGATGAGACGGTTTCCTTCAGGATTGCTTATCTCCTGCTGCAGGCTGGCAAATATCAGGGAGTTAATGTGTTGCTGTGCATAAAAGTTCCATGGTGATTCTTTGGTGAGGAAATTACCTTATGAGATGGACGTGTGGAAATATTGTGCCTGGAGCTTGCTGTGATACACACATGGAAGAGAAACAGCTCTGAGGGCAGAGTGCTGGACACTGTTCCGTTTCCTTCTTCTCCACAGCCAAAAAGAGGGCTGTTCCTTATTGTGGTCAGGAATGTGTAAATGTTGTTGTTTGAGGGTTTGTGTTGCTTGTCTTTGGTTTTGATCCACGCCAGGACTCCAGGTACCTCTGCCAGCTGTAGGAGCAGTGCCTAGCACAGTGACCTGCACCCTCCAGGCTGCTTCACCTGCTCCGGAGGTGTTTCTCAGGGGGCAAGATCAAGCCCTGCTTGAGCAGATGTCTGCTTCTAAAAGGTGGTAAAGGTTTATTGTGGCACCATTTGACCTTGAGCCTTCCTTATATCAAGCTTCAAAAGACTTGTTCTTAAGTTCTTAGGTGAAAAAGCTCTAATAAATATCCTACAGCTTGGTACCATGTTATTATTCTGTGTGTAAAGCATCAATTACAGTATCTCCCTAAGTGAAAGGCACTCCAGGCAGAGGAAATGTCACATACCTTTCTCTCCACCTTTCTCTAGAAGGCAGGAGGAGAGAATACAGCCCTGTGGAGTCCCCCTTTTCTAACTGGAAATGTCAGCTTAGCTGGGTGCCACAGCTGGCTTTCACGTGGTGTAATGGTATTTGAGGAAGTCAAGAATCCTGCCATTTTCAGCAGTTCTTTGTCAAAAACAAAACAAAAAAACCTGCCCAGTTCTCTTCAAGATGAAAAGCAGCCACCACAGGTGGGAGAAGTTAATAAAGTCACTGGCTGCCAGTTCCACATCCAACAGGCAGCTCCAGTTTGGAAGGAGCTGACTAAGTTCTGTGCCTGGGTGAGAAGCAGGGGTGGGGGGTTTGATTCAGGGCTTTCTGTGTATTTAGTCTATACACTCAGTTTCTCATTTCCGACCATCTGGCTGTATTCTGTCAAGTAAGCTGCTCCTACAAATAGTAAAATAGAAGTCAAGCATATGGAAAATCCCTCAGGTGCACAGTGGCTGATTCTGGATGAGAAGGAAACACACAGTTAATGTCATTGCCTGTCCCCGTGCTGTGTGTAGCCATGTGTGTTCCTCACAGGAGCCCTCACAGGCCTGGCTCATGTGTTGGGGGAGCTTTGCACACTGGGGGTGCGCCAGTGCTTCTTCAGAATCTATTTCTCTGGAATGCTCACAGAGTTACAGCAAGTGCCATCAGGGGTCCGTGTCCCTCCTCTTCCCACCTCCTTCCCTGGAACACCCAGCAGGTGGGTCTCGAGCTTGTAATGAACTCTCTCTACTTGGTTCACAGAGGAGTCACTGTGTGGGCTGGAGTAAAAGGGGTGCCCAGGGAGCTGAGGCTCTCAGGGCTCAGTGCTGTTGGCACAGTGTGTCAGGATGCTTTGTGAAATGTGGTGGCTGCTGCTGTTTTCTCTGTTCAGGCGTGCAAGAATTGAAATACTTTTAATATCCACTTGGGATGGTTAGGGTTGTTATTCCTGGGATGGTTGCTAGTAGCCAGATATGTTGCTTCAGTGCACTGACAGCTTCAACCTCTGAGCTTCTATCAACCACTCTGGGCTTGGCCAGCTGGAATTGAGCCTCTTTCCTGGTGTTTCCCCGTGGACGCTCCAGGCATGCCTCCGCCTGTGGATTGGGGTTTCTCAGTGGTCATGCTGCAGTTCAGAGCGTCACTGCTCTTCACCTGAGTTGTCTTTCCTAATATTATTTTTTAACCAGATGCAAATAGGAGATCAAGCAGGGAGCCTGGGCCACTCTAAAGCAGGCTGGATGTATGAGGAGCAGACAGGTTGGGTGGTTTCTTTCTGTTGGTTGAATATACCTGTTTCCAATTTGAGTGGAACACAAGATGACTTTAAAAACACATCTGTCTTTGGTGCTAAAGCCCTGGGAAGATGCAGGTCTTGAGCTAATATGGCTCAGGTGCTCAATGATAACACCTGACACTCTTGTCCTTATCAGTGCTTATCATCACCTGCAGCTGGGTGTGCCAAGTAGCCACCTTTCACTGCCTTTTCTGATGGTTTTTTCCTTTTTTTCCCAGGAATTATAGCAGGAGTCCCTGTTGCTTTGAGAAGCACAATGGCCATCTCACAGCTCTGTTTGGAGGAGAGGGTGTAGAAGGTCTGCTGCCACTGCACTCTTCCAAGGTATGAAAGGTTTCTAGGGCCGGTGTGAGTTATCAGCTGTCATTTTTCCACAGCTTCCTGTGAGTGTAATAGTCACTGGCTCTTTTTTCCAGCCTTCCCTCAGCTGGAGAAGCACAGAGGCAATAAACCTGTGGCAGTCGGGTCCTGGAGCTGCCAGGGAGCAGCAGGTCTGGCCAGGCAGCACAGTTACGGCTGCTGAGCTACAGCTTGTGCTGTCCCACTGTTCCGTGGCTGGTGGCTTAATTTCTGGGCTGTGGGTGATTCTAGACTGGTCTTTCCTGAGCCTTCCTGCCTTGGAGGTTTCTGACCTTCTCCTGCAGAGGTGCAGGAATTCCTGGTGTAGGAGGTGAGGTCAGAATAAGCAAGATCCCAGCTGAATGTGCTTGACAAGGCTTCTCCCGCTCTATTTGTGCTCACGGGGAGGGTCCCCGCCCAGCCTAATCATGTTACAGGTCGTGTTCCAAGGTGCCCTGTGCCTCTTGGCTCGGGTATCCGATACCTGATAGCAGCCTGGGCTTCCTGGGGTGTGCTTGTCCCGCTTCTCTCACTGCACTCTGGCTTAGATGCTCTGCTGGTAGGGTCTCTCTGCATTGACTGGCTTGGTGTGGACTGGCTTTTAGCACCAGTGAGGCTGAGAGACCTAGCAACTCCTGACCTTTGCTCCTCGGGTAATGTGATCCTCTGCAGAGGAACTGTCTGACTGTTGGACCCCGTTTCTCAGAAAATCCCCTATTTTCAGGTACTCAAACTTTTAAAGTCCTTTTCTCCTCACCTTTGCTTAGATTTTACAGTGTGATAGCAGTTTTTGAGGGAGAATCTATTGCCTATTCATGTTTCACCTCCGGTTTTGGGCTGAAAATGTCAGGGATACGTTGTCTGAGTGCTCTGACTGTTGAGTTCAGTGCTCCACTGCGTCATGTTGCCGAGGGCTGTGTCTGCTCAGCAGGGGAATTTGAGTGGGGTGGAATGAGCACAGTGCCTCTAACCAGCCGTCCAGCCTTTTGTGTTCCTGATGTTCGTGGATGGTATTAGTAGGAGCAGTACAAAGGAATTCCTCAAGGAATTGCAGAAAGCAACCTAATAACGCTTTTTAAAATGATTTGTGTACTTCCCTTGAGATGCTGGTTACTGATGCATGTTTGAGGGTTAATACCCGGGCAGGAGAGTCTGAGGGAGGAATCCTGATGAGAACAGTGAGAGGTGGCTGGGAGCAGGGAAATGCTGAGGATGGGATTGTTCCTATTGCCGGCAGTTCTTGCCTCAGTTCAGCTGGAACAGTGGGCATCCAGGCAGTGGGATGTGATTGCCAGCTTAGCATCAGGCATGTTCTTTCAGCATGCTGGTTCCTTTTCCTTCCTTTCAGTGAGCTAAAACAACTGAATCCTACTTTGTGCACAAAAGCATTTAAAACACCAAGGCATGGGAAGCTGAAGCTTTCAATGAGAAAGATTTTGCCTAATGATTACAGATATAATGTAGGGAAGGGGGATAGGGGGAATAATTGCCATGGAAGCTCTATAAGGCTCCTTCTCCAGACTATGATTAATTCTGGCTTTACATCTCTGTGTTGGGCTTTAATTATTGTGAGTTTTGTTGGAGCTCCAAGTTGAATTTACTGCAGTAGTGATGGGAAGCAGCACAAGATGCAGGACACAGCACTGGACTGGGACTGCAGAGACTTGCCTCTGTCTCTGCCACTTACTAGGCAAGATATTCCACCTAATAAATCTTCTCTCTATTTGTAAGAAAGAGTTACAGCCTCTGGTAAGGTCTGTAAAAATTGCCGGGAATGTATTGCTCTGCTTGGCGTGGGGGATCTAAAATGTTCCAATTTTTCTCTATTACAGGTGTGTGGTAAAAATGGTGCAGAAATACCAGTCCCCAGTTCGAGTCTACAAATACCCTTTTGAGCTCGTCATGGCAGTGAGTAACACTCAGCACTTTTCCTGCTCCAGCTGCTGAGGGCCAGTGGGAGGTGGGGGACTGTGGGTTTGGCCGGATGTCTGTGACAGTCCTACTACAGGAGCAGAGCCTCAGCTCTCCTCCTTCAATTTTCCATGAAAAATAAGGAGCAGTGTCCCAGCATTAAGAATGGCAGTTTAGTTGTTAGAAGGGGGGAAAAAAACCCAAGAAAATCCAACCTTCTGTAATTATTCTTTGACAAGGAAGGAAAAAAAAAGGTTGACGTTGTTAGGCAGGGTCAGTCTGTGGCCAGACACCTTCTTTGCCATATCACCAAATGCCACTCAGTTCAAAATCTGTCCAGATGTGATCCCAGTCAGCACCGTAGTATGGATGTATCTACAACTGGATGCTGAATAATACTGAGCTTTTTGATTTGGTTAAAAGCTGTAAATCTCTGGAAAAAGTCTTCTGTATTGTTCTTCCCTGTCCACTCTGTGATTGAGCTGTCAGGAGATCTCTCTCCAAATCTTGTGATTTCCACAAGGGGCTCGAGGACTGTCATTGAAGTCCATTCACTGGTGATGCAGAAGGCTGCTGTTGACCATGGGAGCTGCTTTAGGCAGAGTTTCTCTGTGATATTGTGGACTTTGTCACAATTAGGTGTGAGTCAAATACCGTTCTCAAAGGTCTGCTGTTGCATTTCAAGGGCAGCCCTGAGCATTTGGGCATTGTTAGAGGAGCTTGCTTATGGAGCCTTGCAAGGTTTTGTTTTGTAATCTAGTGGGCATTTCAGTCAGCTGTAGGGATCCCCAGGCTTGGTATTTGCCACTCTTAGCCTGCTGCTTCCTCCATTGCCTGTTCCCAGTTTCTTTAGTTTATGGGAGCCTGGGAATGAAGATGGAAAGCTGCAGCCATTGCAGGCGGCTGACATGACTCCCATGAATGGAAGGAACTCCAGTGAGTTCCTCTTGACAATGTGGCCTCTTCAGGATTCCTGAGAAATACATGCCATAAGATTTGTTTTATCCAGAACAGCCCCCAGTCTTTTATTTCAACAGTTAAAACTGGGGGAATCAGTTTGTTCCTCATTGTGAGTAAGGGACCCCAAAGGTAGCAGCAGCTGAGAGCGGTTGCTGTTCGCTTTGCTCTCTGATCATCCACATGAACATTGCTTTTGCTGACAGTTCAGCTCCCTCCCAAATCCACCCCTTTTATCCCCAGTCTTACCCAGATCTGCCATGTCTGTTCACAGCTAAACCAGTAATGTGCCACAGAATTGCCCTGACCAGCCTGGGGCTGATGTCTGTGGCAGTGAAGCTTTCCTGGCTGTGCTCTTTGCTCTCTCAGTGCATCCTGTGTGAGAATAAGACACCTGTACCTGTGATGAAGATCCTGGGACCCTTTGCTCCATGCACACCTCTCCACATTGCTGTTGTCTCTATTAGCAGGATAAAGCTACCACCAGATGCTCCTCAGTCGATTGGCTGCTAGTAGAGGAGGGCTGCCTTGAGACAAATCCTTTGTAAGCTTGTTAGCACATGCCTAAAGGCCAGGGGCTGGTAAGCTTGATTTTGAAGTGGTTTAGTTTTATTTGCTTTCAGTTTTTCAGTCACACAGAACTTAAAATTCCCTGGGAATTGGGAGCTGGGGTTGTAAATGTCATCCTTTAGTTGTTCAGCAAATCTTAGCAAAGTTGTTAGTCCTCTTTCTTACGAACAAGTTCCTTTTCCAGAGTCACCCAGCAGACTGTGCTGTGGAGTAGGGAGCTGAATACAGACCCCTTAGCCCCCACACCCCCTCTCCCCGATGTCCTGTGCAAATCCTGTGTTCCCAGCAGGATCTGCCATTGTAAAGCAGCATTTCTGTCTTGTGGTGAATTCATGCAGGCTGAGCTGGATGCAGACTTGGTTACCACTGTTGCTGTGTTCAGATGGAGGCTCCCATTTGTGTGGAGGCAGCGAGGATCTCATGGATCTCACAGAGCTGTCAGGTACCAGCTGTCAGTTGCTGGAAGTTTTGCAGGGAAGAGTGGGTGTGCAGTGAAGCTGTTTTGCTCCTCAGCACGTGGCATTGCTGTTAATCTCCTTCACCATAAATCTGACAGCAGCTTCCTCAGCACTGATATTCAGCTGCTTTCATCTTTTCCTCTCAAATGCTGTGTGGGAACCTTTGGAGTGCTGAGGTCTCAGGCCGTGGTAGGAAAGCAGAGGTCGCAGGGGTGACCCCAAGACACCCCCATGTTTTATGGATCTCTGGGCACCCTTCAGCCTGATACACTTGTGCTTAATTACTTACTGGGGAGGGTCATCCCTCACAACACAGCCTGAAAAGAATACAGGAAGTAAGTTGGGAAAAGTATTTTTCCCTCACAACCTCCAGTGTTTGGACCCTACTACAGAAAGCAGTGGGTGTGCTTTGCTCACACAGGAGAGTCTGAGAAACAGGGCTGTCACTGCCAAATTTGGCAAGCAATTCCTTGCTTCCTGGCCCGGCACACACGTGGTGTTTCCCAGGCCCTTTGTGGAGCCCACCCTCAGGAACAGGAGTTCTCCTCCTTGGGCTTGTGCGGAGGCCGTGTGTGTGCCTGGGGCTGCGCTCCGGGGATGAGCCGGGGTTTTCCTGGTGATACCTTTGTCACTGTGTGTCGGGGTGATTGTCTCCGGATTTACACTGCCTTTGCTAATGCTCCTGCAGCTGGGGTTGGAGCATTTGCAGGCAGGAGATTTGACGTGTGTTCCGAGTCCTTGGAAGGACATTCCCCTCCTTGCTCTCTTTGCCAGCCCTGTGCATCTGAGCAAGTGAAAAGGAATCAGCTTAACAAGTCTTCTCTTGTCATTCGGGAGTTCTGAATTTCTTCATTTCTCTTGTCCTTCCTTCTAAAAAAGATTTGAGCAAAGGGTGGTTTTTCCACACCTGTCCAAGGTCACTGTAGTCATTTCCATCTGCTTTGTTCCTAACTTGGATTCACATTAATGGATCAAAAGTATTATGCTCTTCAAACACGTATTCAGTGCCTGACACCTTTATCCCTTACACTTGAAAAGAACCTTGACTTCTTTTATGCTTTGTTATCTTGTCATGTTTTTCCTTTCTGTTTTGTCTTTGTGTGTGTCCTCTTTTAAATGGAGCTGTTCCTCCCATGGATTGTCCATGCCTCTCTGGGCCTCATCTTGTCTTCCCTTCAATTAGATCAGTAGATTTGACATTGCATGTCTTCTAATTTTATCTTACAGCCAAGAAAATTCCCAAGTATAAACTTACTTTTCATTTTCTTTTTGTTGTAGTTGTAGTAAGAAAGCTAAAAGGGATTTTTTAAAAATGTTACAATGAATGAAAAATCCAGAAGGAGAAGTACCTCTGCCACGTATGAGTGATGTAAATATCTGTGAGCCTTCTCTGATGTACTGGGGATGAGAATTTGGTTAGGGTGAGCGTGTCCAACATGCAGGAAACAGGGCTGAGAGAGAGAGATTGCATATTTAATGTTATTTGCAATGAATTATTAGGTTAGATGAGATAGCTGTAGCTGGAGGGTTTCAGCTTTGAAAGTGGTAGGGAGTTGTGTTCCTGTTATTTTTAGTAGTGCCTTAGCCCTTCACACTCACCATTTACATTGACCATTTTCACACACTTTAGAAGATTTACAGGATTAGGTCCCTAAAGCTACAGGTTGGGAATAACCCCCCCGAGACCTTACAGGGTCTTCTGTATGTGATGGGTAATTTCAGTTGCTGCATTAGTGGTGCAAATGAGAAATCCCTGACAACACTTGTCAATGGTTTGCTCCTCTTGCCACGGTGCACTTCATGTTCAGCCCTCACTGCTAAGAGCAGTTTATGGTTTCTGCTGCAAGAGAGGGATCTTTCTGCACTGCTATATAAAAATAAGTCGTGATTTTGGAAGAAGAGAACAAAGGTCAGGCATTGGGAGGTTTGCAGAAGCATCAGCTCCCATTGCCTGTGCAGCTGGATTTTGTGCTTGAGACAAAACTGCCGTGGAGCCCCACATGTGCCTGATGTGAGCCAGTGCTGCTTTCTGCTTGACCTCATTTCTTGGTGCTGCCCACGGCATGTGCTGACATATATCTGAGCAGCTGGGAGCTCGAGCTCTTGGACACACACACACGAAGAGCCTTGATGTGTGTTTCTGTGCTGGCTGAGTGCTGCTCATCAGGCTAGGGCAATTCTGCTCCTGCAGCGAGAATTTGGGTGGGGGTGGCTCCTCTGGAGGTGCCTGTTTGGTGTGGGGGTGTTTCTCATCTCCAGCATCACTCAAGAGTCTCTGATAGACCTGTGGCAGCTCATGAGTTCCCTGTCTGAGTCTGCAAGTGAAAGCTGCATCAGCTGAGCTCCTGGCCTGCACTTTCAAGTAGCTCCCTGACTTCTGGTTTTAGTGGCAATTCAGTGTTCCTGGAATCACAGAACAGTTTGCCTTGAAGGGACCTTAAAGCCCGTCTCGTGCCACTCCCTGCCATGGGCAGGGATACCTCCCACTGTCCCAGGTTGCTCCAAGCCCTGTCCAACCTGGCCTTGGACACTTCCAGGGATCCAGAGGCAGCCACAGCTTCTCTGGGCACCCTGTGCCAGGGTCTCACCCCCCTCACAGGGAACAATTTCTCCCCAATATCCCATCTAACTCTGCCCTGTGGCAGGGTGGAATCATTCCTCTTTGTCCTGGCACTCCATGCCCTCATCCAAAGTCCGTCTCCACATTTCTTTTAGGCCTCCAATGTTCTTTACATTTAGTTGATCTGCAGTTTTTTATTTCACAGGTAAGACAAAGTAGGAAATTAACAGTGGATGATTCTGTTTCAGCTCAGTACAGTTTGAGTGTCAGAGGTTCTAGTGAGCTGAGTGACAAATTTAATTCAGGCTGCAAATGCTGCAAGTTTATTTAAAGTCAGAACTTACTTCTCATGGAGTAAGCAGCAGGAATATTCCTTCTCCATCATCTTTACTCTCTCATCCTGTACACAGGGTCGTACCCATGAAAAGCAAACATCCGTGGTCCTGATGTGAGGTGTCTTTCTTTTGTGCCTGACCCTCAGGAACACTCCTGATGATTGTCACTGGATTTGGCAGTGGTCCTCAGTCATCAGCCTTCTCTGCTCTGTTTGCACCCTGGCGAAGCTTTTGCTCCTTTCCAACGGTTGAGGATTTGGCCCAGGGTTACCATCCAGGACAACTAAAATCAAAATGCATCATTCATTTCACAACCATCCCAACATCCTTTTGTGTCACCAGTGTTAGGAGGTTTGTAGATGCAGGCTAATTGAAAACAGCTCCTTGCTGTTTTGGCTGTCAGGCTTAGCTGCAGGAGAAGAAACTCTGAATGCTGGAGGTCAGGTCCTGACAGCCAGAACTGCTTTCCATACACTTTTTCAAACTTATTTTGCTTTTCAGCACCAACATGCATTGCATTAAAGTTTTTAGGTTTTAAGCAGCTTTATTTAATGACTTCTTCCTGTTGCCTTTAGCAGATGGAGTGTATAAAGAGACTGCTTAAATCCTGGTATGTTAGGTGTGCTCTCCTCCCTAATGCTGTGGTGTCTTAAAGGGCTTGATATTTCACTGGCTGATGCAGTGATGCTCTTATAACAGAACCTCTGAGCCTCCTTTTGCTTGGGACCACCAGAGGAGGTGCACCCAGAGGAGGTGCACTCTGGGGAGCACCCAGACAGCTTGGGGTGTGCTTGTAGCAGATCAGTGGTGTGAGAGCTGTACAATGCACAAGCAGGCTGATGTCTAGCAAGGATCACGTCAGCTCTGTGGGTTTGTTCAGAGTGACAGCTCAGTGTGTGTGTTCCCAGCCCAACCAGGTCCCAAAGGCTGCTGCTGTCTTGCTTCCTAAGTGCTGCAGATTGTTTTGTCAGGTCACCTACAGTGCCATGTCCTACAATACCACAGCACTGATGCACCACAGAGGACACTTTGGGGGGTTCCTGTGTGCTGAGTTGTAATTACAGGCTGGAATAGCCCCAGCTGGAGCGCCAAGGGGTTGTCGCTGTTCTGGTACCATCACAGCCTGGTTTTAAATAAAGAAAAGTAGAATCGTAACTAAAATATTTGATGCTGGCTCATAGCCTCGGCTTTCAAGGGTGAGCTCTGGAGCCAGGAGAGCACTTGCTGCAGGGAAGCAGAGCAGTTCCTGGCAGCTGGAATCCTCAGAAGCAGCAGTGAAGGCACAGAGGGCTGTGTGGAGCAGCCAGAGAGGTTGGAGTGGATCTCTCAGCGCAGCAGCTGCAGGAGTGCCAGGGGAGAGGATCCTGCTGCCCTCTGTGTCCCTGGGTAGCTGCAGGTGACACAGGGAAGAGCTTTGCAGTGTGTTCAGTGCTGGGAAGCTGCTTTGGAGCTGCTGGGATGCAGGAAATGGCACAGCTTGTAGGTACTGCCTGGAGTGGTATTGCTGGGTGGCGGGACCCTGGAGGTGGAGAGAGAGTCAATGTGCAAGGGGCAAAAATGCTTCAAAACAGGTGTTCTTTGGTGGTCAGTCCATGCCACACAGGATATGAAATGCTTTGATAATAACCTAAGCAATGGTTAAGAAATCCCTGCAAAACAGCATCTGCTTTGTCTGTTATTGATTGTTATAGATTATAGATATGTTATCGATTTGTTGTTAATATATAGAGATTGTTGGGTATATAGAACTTGCCTCTTGACTAGTCCTGCTTGGATGTGGATGGTCTGCCTGCAGCCATGGGCTGTGCCAGCTATTTTAAAGAAGGCAGCTTCCCTTGTCCCTGCTTTTTCCATGTTTGGAAGGTGAGTTTGCTGTGACTGCCAGAAGCTACTGGGTTAACATTTTATGCATTTAGAGATAATCTAGTGTTGACTCAAGACATGATGCTTCAGTGTGACTTGAAGGCTTGAAACCCTGCTGTCAAGATACACTAAAAATATCCCCTCATCTTCCTGCTGAGCAGCATTTGGCACCAGGAGCCTGGGAGTGATGCTCTGAGTGTCAGCTGAGCTGGCTCTGCACTGGGGTGCTCAGCCCCGGGCCCTGCCACCTCCTCCCTTGGCATTAGGCAGCATGAGAGTGAGCAATAGTTGGGAAAGAGCTGACATTTCTCCTGGGATTGTGGTGTGGGATGTTTCCCCTCAAGCAAGTAGAAAGTGAGTGCTGGTGAGTGCTGTTTGTCACAGCTGCTGGATGATGGAAGAGCTGCTGTCTGGAAGGAGCTGATGGAAGAACTGCTTATTCACTGGGAGTTCTGGAGAACTGCTGGCAACATCTGCACATCGTGCTCAGTGTGTTTTGTGGGGGTGACAAAGGTCTCTGAGAGCTTTGCTTTGCCACTGCTCAGACTCCATGTGCTGGGCAGGATGGTGCTGGCACCATGTGTGGACATTCTGAGAGTCTGTACAGGTTTAATCACCTTCTCCAGCTGCAGCATGGAGGTTATTTCCTTGAAGGATGGGTAGTGTCTCAAGCTTAATCTGGTGGGTGCAGGCTGGTGCCGGGATGGCTGAGCTCTGAAGGGAGCTCCAGTTCAGAGGCACAGCACAAGGAGACACCTCCAGCTCTGTTGTATCACCTTTATCTCATGTTCCGGTAGTGACTAAAAGACCCTTCTCTACTGAACGTGTAGGTGCAGAAGACAAATTATAAACTCTTCAGCAGGGACTAAAAGAGGTGGTAAAAATTAGAATCATAATTAATTCTTACATCTCAACCAGTATGGGCTTGTTTTAACTGCTAAGCACAGTGACCTGCCCAAGTCAGACCCTGAATCATGGCCAATTTGTATAAACTCTCACAGCAGCTTCTGGCAATGACAGAGTGTCCTTCCAAGTAGCCATTAGTTTGTGAGCCAGCCTGTTTGATTTTGGGGTGAATCATCAAGCAGTAAATGTGTGATGTGACACTTGACTGCTGTTTTGCTCTTTCAGGTGTTAGTCACACAAGATCTCTGCTTCGTTGCCTTCCCATTTTGGTTTCCCTCTCCCCACACTGGTTTGTGCCAAGCAGTGGTTCCTGGATAAGGTGTCGCCTCCATAGCTTTTTGTAAAGGCCAAAGCCTTGTGCTGTTTGTGACCTCAGCTGCTCCACACAGAGTTTGTTCTCCCAGCAGAGGAGAAGGCTGCAGCAGGATAGCTTGAATGGGATATTGTTCCCTCTCAGACAGGAGGTCAGGCATGTTGGTGGCTTCCTGGGATGCCTTTGTGCAGCTGCAGTGCAGCGCCTGGGTTTAGGAGGTTTGCTGTGGCCCTAAGTTGTGCCTGTATTGCAATAGATGCTGCTGCTCCCTGAATTGTTTCTTTCACCAAAATCTGAAGGAATGAGGCAAATTATTGGCTGTAGTCCAGGCAGGGATAACACTGGGTCAATGTTTGTAGCCTGGGTACTGTTGTGCCATGCACTTCTCACTGGCAGATCTTTTTCCTCTTGCCAACAGAAGTGTTTCTTTTCTTCCCTTGGGCCCCAAAGACTTTTACTGTGCATACTCTGCACCTCCTTGAAATGAAGTTCCCTTTTCCCTGAATCAGTGCCTTTCTGTACCCTAAATATGCATTTGGTCCCTCCCACATTGTTCCTTGTATATTTTATCTTATTTTGTGGTTAGTGGGAAGCTGGTATCTGATCTGTTCAAAGCACATGTCTGTTCAAAGCATATTGTGTCTGGTGTGTGCAGACTCTGTGGTTCCCTTCAGCACTGAGCCTGAGCAGTGGGAGGGACTGCAGGATGAAATTACTTTTTCCTAGAAGGCCTGAATCTGCAGAGGAATATTTATGTATCATTAGAGCTGCTCAAAAGCTGCCCCAAATGCTTCCACTTCATACTTAAAAGTGATGAGGTGTCTCTATCTTGCTTCTCATCATCTCTTTTCAAAGCAATGATGATCTGGGCAGCTCAAAACCTGGTATTGTATCTCCTTCCCACTTCCCTTCCTCTGAACACAAAGGTTCCTTTTTCCTGGCAACCTGCACGTGGCTGTAACATGACCTTGAGAAATCTCATTAATTAATACAGATTTAAACACTGTCTGATAGTGAAAATCCGAAGTGTTTTAGCACAAGGATGAAGTCTTATCCTTGTCACATATTCAGGTAATATTGACTATAAATTCTGTCTACATCAGGTGCATCACAATTAAGTTTCTTTGTGCTCTACACCATGCAATTTCCCCCCCACAGCTTTTGCGCTCTTGAAGGTCCCATGTAACAGAAGCTGCCTCTGGAAGCACATGGAAGCCACTCAGGACCCAGCAGGCTGCAGGGAACTGCCTGGAGGTGTGCAAGGCTGCTCAGGTGTTGTTTCCTGCAGTAATTCAGTGGTTACACGTCCCTGTTGTTGTGCATTCCTGAGGCCTCTGCGGTGTAATTGATTTCAAGGTCACTTCCTAGAAAACCCTGCCAAGGAGAAACAGGAGGAGCTGGTATAAAGATCCTGCCTGCTGGCCGTGTCCTGTGGGCCCTGTACGAACCAGCAGTGACACAGCTCTTAAAGTGGAGGGGCAGGAACACTCTGGCACTTCAGGATCTCTGACACCCTGGAACTGGGAATGTGCAGAATTGCAGAGTGCCCCTGCTCTGCAGGGGAAGGGGCTGAGCAGGTGGAGTGGGGGAGGAGGGGTGTAGAGGAGGGTAATTTCCTCTTTTCTCTGTGGCTGTGAGGCTTTAGAATGTCACTTTTGGGCTTTGACACTTGTGGTTTTGTATAATTTGTTCTTGTTTGGCATCTGGCTGACCTTTGGAGTAATCCCTTCTCACAAATGTGGGATTTCTACTGGTTCTTGTGTATTTAACCAACAGTTTAGAACACTTTTCAAGCGTGTCTTCTTGCATTGTTCTCAAACTCTCTTCTCACAAGCTGATTTTCACTTACCAGTGTTGGTGCCATAATCCATTTGGGATGGATATTTACCAGACCAGGTAAAACCACTGGGACACGTTTCCCAGGAGGGCACAGGGCAGAACCTTGGTCAGAGCACTCTGCTGATTTCACAGTCAGCCGTATCACTGCTAATGATAGCTCCTTGTAATTCATCATTTGCCAGCTTCAGTGGCACTAAGGGGTCTTTGCTGGGATGCAGAGGTCTCTGTAACCAGTTGGAAATACCCTTACCTAGTTTGGGCTCACTTCAGTGTGAAAGGAAAATCTGACACTACTGAACCTTTGAGATCTTTGACTTTCCTGCATATTTTAACTTTTCAGCTAGAAATTGTTTCACTTGTATTTTTTTAAATTTAATTTCTTCTTTGTTGAATGTTTTCATTCCAATGAACTGCATCTAAATGCTTTTTTTTCCTTTACATTCAGATGCACCCAAAAATAACTGGTTATAGTTCTAAGCAAAATATCTTGATGAGTTCAGATTCCAAATCCCTCTGTCTTCACTCTTGTGAAATTAAATGTGTACTTTCAGTTTCAGGACACTTTGAGCTGTTGGTCACAGTCCACTACAACAAAAGCACTGATTTTTTGCAACAATTCTTTTGTCAGAAATCTGGGAAAACCAGCTTGATTTAGGGAAGGACAGTGGTGTGGGCCCGAGCCAGCACCTCTTGTGAAATGGTTGGTTTGGGTATGAGGTGTTAGTCCCAGTGGGATTTAGAGGAAGGGAGGGAGTGGCTTCATGGCACCATTACTTTTATTTTAGATATTATATTTTAATATTGTATTATTATAAAATATTATATATAATATTTTTATAATATATATATTTAAATATTTATATATATATTTGATCCTGTTGGAGACTTCAGCCATCACAGTGTCTGTCTGAAGAGCAGACCCACAATAAAGCTTTAACACCCAGTGGTGGCACAACAGTGCTGTTGTTCCTTCTGGGAAAGGAGAGGCACAGAAGGGAGAGACAAATCCCAGTTGCTGTATCCTGGTCAGTGCAGAGTTCCTGCAGTGAGGAGCTGAAAGAGCAAGGGCAGGCAGCCAAAGCACTAAGACAACTAATACTAAATACTCTGTGCCATTTATTTCTCTGGGATGTTCTGTTGTCCACTGTGGACTCTGCAGAACCCCAGAGGAGGAGACAACAATCTGGTGATGGCTTGAAAAAAATTAAGTATTTCTCTGTCTTTATAACCTCCCTCAGCTTCCCTGCTGGAGCAGCAATGGACTGTTGCATAGAGAGAGTGATTTTGGTAAGAGGATGCTGGGTGCAGAAGTGGGCTGCACTCCGGCTCAGCTCAGAGTCTGCAGGGATGGGAAGTCTGGGTGTTCTGGGAACAGCTTTGCTGTGACTGCAGCGTGGGGCTTCAGCTGTCCTTCATGTGATCTCAGGCATCTTCCCCGCTGTATTTTTAGAGCTGTTGTGCAAAGAAGATTAGCAAAGGACTTAATATCGATGTGGATATGGATTCTTTCTCAAATATGGCAATGTTCCCCCTGTTAAGGCGAGGTGTTTGGGCTGGTGGCACGGTTATATCATCAGGCTGTGTGCTGCCATGTGCCTCTGCCCTGGCCTCTCTTCCTGCTCCAGATGTGGTTTAGCTGACTGAAATAGTGGCTGCAATTAGTCCTGCTCTTAGTTTTGCTGGATCTAATGATGGTTTATTAGGGAGCCTGTCTCCAGCTGGATCAAATCCATACTTAGTGGAGAAAGAAACAGCTGGGAGTTGAGATCCAGTGGTTTATCTTCAGATGGGAGCCACAGGCACCTGGATTCAGTGGTGGTTTCACGCTGGCTCTTGTGGTCTCTCCGTGGTGAGGGGGCACTTACAGGTAAAGCTGTTCAAGTGAGGCCTTTGGAGGGTCCTGGTGCCGCTAGAACAGCTCTTGTTTGTCTGCAAAGTCCCTCAAATGTTCCTGGCACAGCTGCACCCCTGAAAGAGCAGAATCCAGAATGGTTTGGGTGGAAAGGGACCTTAAAGCCCATCCAGTCCCACCCCCTGCCCTGGCCAGGGACACCTTCCACTATCCCAGGCTGCTCCAAGCCCCATCCAACCTGGCCTTGCACACTGCCAGGGATCCAGGGGCAGCCACAGCTGCTCTGGGCACCCTGTGCCAGGGCCTCCCCACCCTCACAGGGAACAATTCCTTCCTAACTTCTGATTTAAATGTGTCCTCTTTTAGTTTAGGACCCTTTCCCATTGTCCTGTCAAACTGTCCACCCTTGCTGTGGAGTTCACTGGGGCAGCCTTCTGTCAGGGAAGGGCTTTCAGTGGCACTTTTTTCCAGTGTGTTAAGGGCGTGTGTATGGAGTGACATTGGACAAACAGCTCAAAAATAGTTCCTAAATACTCTGGTGTCCCAGTGGCCTCTGAAGGTGTTCTCAGCATGCACTGTCTGCCACTGGGACTCCAGTAACTTAGAGTGGGTGGCCTGGAGAGACACATTTTGTATGTGCTGGAACAGAAGAGAGCAGCAAGGTGAAGGCTTTGGCCTCAGGATAGCCCTGGCTGGTGGTTTGGAGTCTGGAGGGTTGGGAGAGGGCAGGTGGAAGCACAAATAGGCAGTGTTAACTCTGCCTGAGCAGGTGGATGTGCTGGTAAGCGCAGGGAAGAGAGCAGGTACTGAGGTGTGCAGCCCTCCTGCCGTGTGGCCCTGGAGCAAAGGGCAGGGTACCAGGAGAGGAGAGCTGGGGGTGTCCTGTGGCACTGGCTGACACAGATCCATGAACTCCCATCCTAACAGATGAAGCTGCTTAAAGCAGCGAGTGTGCTCCTCTTGGCTGGAGCCAGGTGGATCCCTGTTGGAAACAGTCACTTACCATGGGAATTTCGGATTTATCTAAACGGGTTTTCTTATTCCTGTGATGAGGAGTAAAAAGCACAGGTAGAAGAATATGGGAAGAGTTCTCTGGGAAGTGTGGCAAAGCAAGCAGGACGTTGCTGAGGGACTGGGAGAGCAGGGTTTCAAACCTGCGTGCTGTGTTCTGGCCGGGACTCCAGCTGGCAGCTGCCTGCACTTCCCTCCTGATACTGGAGCAACACGATAATCTGAAATAACTTCTTTCCCGTCCAGAGGTCCGGGAGCAGGAGATACGGAATGTGTCCTTAAGTGCCTGGGCTATTTTGGGAGCAGGGGACATGAATCCATGCAGGGCATCCAGGCTTTGCATTGCTGTGGTAACGGGGAGCGTGGCGCTGGCAGCCCGGCCCAGCTCCGGCATCAGCACATCAGTGTTTGCTTTTGGGGCAGAGAACTCGTGAATATTTTTATTTTTCTGTGCTGTATAAAATGGTGGTGTCTTCTGGAAGGTGGGAAGTTGACAGCAGTCCCTAGAGGAATTGCCTTGGAATGATGGCAAAAACATCCTATGATGAAAATGTGGAGCTCTGAGAGCGCAGTGGAAGGACAGCACAGGTTCTCCTCCTGCAACAGCTGCAGTGGAATTCTGGGCAGCTTGTGCAGCAACCACATATTTACAACAGCAACACAACATGCAAGAGGTTTTTCAGAAATCCAAGGAAAACATTCCATCCTGCAAACACCCTGGGATATAATAAGAGATGGAGAAGTTAGGGAAGGAGCAGCAACAGTAGGTAACTCGTAAGTAACTTGTTTATGCAAGTTAACTTTGCTGCAAGTGCCAGGGAAGACTGGATTTCTGCTAGAGCTGGTAAAGAAGTTTTGGAGAAGGGGATTTTCAGAAGGATGTGCTAATTAGAACAGGCAAGACTGCAAAGCCAGGACAGAATTGTTTTAGAAATGGATAAATTGAGGCAAAATGAGCAGCCAGTAATTGGTGGTCTTACCCTTGATAGTTTTAGGGCAACCAGAACTGTTTGGCACATCACGTTTTAGGGCTCAGGAGTATTAAATATTTTTTAGTATCTTCTTCATACAGACAGTATTGATCCAGAGATTATAAAATTCAAGTCTTTAGCCAGCAGAAATCAGCAGAGCTGTGTTTGCTTTTGCTAGTTAGAGCTTCCTGATGTTGAAGTGATGATTCCCTTCCTAGTATTCAACAACAGGATTCTTGTTTTCTACTTCATGTGTGAAGGAAGTTATGTTAGGACATGTTTGGCTTGTGACTGACATGGTGCTGTCCCTGCTTCTAACTACTCTGCTTTAACTTCACCTCTGAGGAAACTGGGGCCAACTCAGGGCTTCAGGGGCCTCTGTTTTGTTGGACTTTCACTGTAAGGGAATTAATTAACTCAGAAAGGGTTAAAACTGATTTACCCAGAAGCTGAAATTTACCTTATTTTCACTTCTAGGCCTACGAGAAGCGCTTTCCTACATGCCCAGAGATCCCAGTCTTCTTGGGGAGTGAAATCCTGCACGAATCCAGGAGTGAGGATGGAGCCATCCATGTCATTGAGCGGAGCTGCAAGCTGAATGTGGATGCTCCCAGGCTGCTGAAGAAGGCAGGTGGAACCTTGGGAGCAGAGAGGCCTAGATTTTGTTGGCTGGCTCCGATAGATAGAGGCTCCTAAAGTTACTCTTTTCTCTCTGTGTTTCCCTGCTCCTCTTCAGATTGCAGGGGTGGAGTATGTCTTCTTCATCCAGAAGAACACTGTGAACTGGAGAGAGAGAACCCTCCGCATCGAGGCCCACAACGAGACCTTTGCCAACCGCGTCGTGGTCAGGGAGACCTGCAGCTACTCAGTGAGAGCTCTGCTTTGGCTGGCTGTGCTGGGAGGGGTGGGGACTGTGCCCTCACACACAGGGTGAAGGTGCCTGAATGGGTTTGAGCACCTCTGCAACACTGGACTGTGGTTAGAGACTCTCGGGCTGGAAAGGCTCTTGGGTCCTGGGTGTGGGCGTGTTCAGTTGCTTTGGAGAGGGACAGGAAGGGCCTGGAGAGACAGGCCAAGGAGGAATGGCTTCCCACTGACAAATTGGACATTGGGAGGGAATTGTTCCCTGGGAGGGTGGGGAGGCCCTGGCACAGGGTGCCCAGGGAAGCTGTGGCTGTCCCTGGATCCCTGGCAGTGTCCAAGGCCAGGCTGGATGGGGCTTGGAGCAGCCTGGGATAGTGGAAGGTGTCCCTGCCATGGCAGGGGGTGGAACAAGATGGTTTTTAAGGTCCATCCAAACCATTCTGTGACTTCACAGGGCTTTAGAAACTTCTTTAGGTTGATTGTGATTCTCTGCTTGGAGTGAAAGTGGAAAACAGAGTTGGTGCTCCAGAACTGCTAGTATTCCCTCAGTTTCTTTTTGATTGGAATTCAAGCTAACAAAAACATCTAGAGGTTGGGCATGGATATAAATCTGAATATCTAGAATTACACCCTTACCATTCATTATCATAAGGGCCTGAGTGAAATCTGGCAATTAATTTTGCCCACAAGTAAGTGAAAGTTTTAGCACCTTGTTTGTTGTTATTTTAATGCTCTAAAGATTTAGAGAAAGGACTTAAGCCTTCTCTGTGGCCTGGGCTGTCTCCCCTTGAGGCTGTTTCTGTGCTGTTTCAATGCAGTGGTGCTCTTAGGGCCCAGTCACCATGAAATAGCCTCAGCTGTTTCTGGAAGCAATCAGATCCTGCTTGTTGTTCCTCACACAAATGTCCAGATCCTGTTGCTTACCTGCCCTTTTGGCAACTGGACAGCAGCTCAGCTTCTTGGGAGTAAGCAGGCTGTAAGGAGCATACTCCCAAGGAGTGGAAAAGAGTTCAGTGTTCCTGAGCCAGAGATCCCTTGGTGGCTGCAGGAGGCTTCCTAAAAACTGCACTAAATCAAACTTCCATCATCGTCAAAGGCACTGACAGGTCTGAAATGCTCCCAGGTCAACTCTGAGCTTGTTACACTTGCTGATTTTGGCTGTGTCCTTAGGAAGGAAACGTCAGCATCTGGGCTTTGAGGGGAACAGGGTGGGAGCTGCTGGCTGAATCCTCAAGATGGTTCCCTGCTCTATTTTTACCAGTTCCCTTTTCCCTGCCAGAGTGTACCGGAAGCAGGTTTATTCTCATCTTTCCTTTTCTGCAGTGTTCTCTTGTTGGAGTCCAAGGCATGCCTCTGACAGCCCTGGCAGGTCAGGGAGCCCCGGAGCCCCTGCGAGGGGGTCCCAGGCCCTGGCCAGAAGCCAAGAATGAAGGAGTTTTCGATCTTAGTCCATGGGAAAAATTACCAACACTGCGAGAAACATTGCAGAGCACGAGAGTTTAAAAATAAGTAGTGGTTTAGTGTGTTGCAAGGTAAAAAGGGTGATTTTAGGACTTTTAAAGTAAAGCTAAAGCACTTAAGATGGAGGATTTTGGGCGTTACCCTGTTCTTCTTCTTCTTCTCCTCCATCTTCTGTGGTGATGGTGGCACAAAATGATTGGTAGAATGAAAAAGAGGTAGAAATTACGTGTCTAGAATAGGTGCAAACTAATTGGTATAAAATGGTAAATAATAAATACGTTGTGAAGAATGGTTGGATCATGGAAAGGGTACAAAAGGGACGGGACAGCCCAGGACTGGGCAGTTCCCGCTCGGACACGGCTGGCATCAGACTTGTGGCCAGAGCTGAGAGCTGGCTGGAGATAAGAAGAAATAAACAACTTGAAACAACATCTGCAGGCATTCTCTCATCTGTTCGGGCTCGAAGGTAAAGCTTCACAGAGGCTAAAAAAGATAACGGACTTGTGTGGAGTCCAAACTCCCACATTCTCTGAGGCAACTTGGAGAAATATGATCCTGCTCCTGCACTTACTTCATATCTCCCCAGGGAATTTATCCTTTATGGTATCCTTGTGTGGGAGCTGGAGTTGTTTTCCTTTCATGTCAGTTTGTGAACAGCAGCACCTGTAGAGAGAAGGCAGAGCCTTCACAGGAAAGGGTTAAGTTTAAAAGAGGAAAAGATTTTACCCTATATAGAGTAAGAGAGGGGAAATAAGGGAAAGGTGTGTGCTGAGCTGGCAGTGGGAAAACTCCCTGCTCTGCCATGTCCCCAGTGTTTTGGGGACAAGGCTGATGTTAGTGGCTGCGTCTCCCATCCAAAATTAAAGAAGAAACCTGCTTTGCATCTCTCTTCTTTGCAGGTATAGGAGTTTTAGTTGCACGTTCCACAAGGCCATCCCTGCCTTTCCGTAAGGACACCTTGATATGATGGTTTGAAGTGGGCAGTTTCACTGCTATTTTAGTGCAGCTTTTGCTACTACAGTTCAGGTCTGCTGGGGCAGAGATGGGTTTAAATCTTGATTTCCTTGTGCGTGTGAAGAATGTTGTGTTAGCAGAAGTCTGGACGTGCAGTTCACGATGGGCTCTCACAATGGGAATGAACCTGGCTGGAAAATCCAGGTCTGGCAGTGCCTCCTCTGCCCCCTCACTCTGCAGCTGTGGAGGTTAAACAGCCGGTGTGGTGCCAGGGCCACGAGCCATCTGCCACCTTCCCAGCTGTGTGTTCCCCTGGCTGTAGGTTCACCCTGAGAACGAGGAGTGGACGTGCTTTGAGCAGTCGGCCTCTCTGGACATCAAGTCCTTTTTCGGCTTTGAAAGCACAGTGGAAAAGATTGCCATGAAGCAGTACACTTCCAACATCAAACGGGTAAGGTGGGCTTCCCTGGCTGCCAGAGCACCCCAAAGCCTCTATTTGCCTTTCTGTAAACAGACCCAGTGTAGTTTTGTGCCCTTGCTTATGGCTCTGAAATCCCTCAGTTGGGCAAAGGAAGAAAAAGCCAGTGTGGAAAGAGCACAGAACGATCTGCTGGCTGGAATGTGTCTGTGCAGGGATGGAGCAGGCTGTGCCAGAGGAGGGTGGGTGCATGCTGTGGGTGCCAGGCTCCTCGGACACTGAGGACACTGTTCTTGTGCAGGAAGGGAAAGTTCTGGGTGAAAATCACTGCCTGTGTCTCCAGAGCTTGGGCTTGGGTTAGTGGCCTGATCCTCTGGGCTGCAGAGGAACAGGGCAGCTAATTGGGTTTGGGAGCAGGGGGATGGGATGAAAGTTTATAAAGGCAGCTGCATCCATAGGCTGGGATTTGCCTGGCCATTACTGTAATTCATCGTTCCTAGGGGGCTTTCATACTGGATGTTTTTTGACAGGACTGTGGGGATGGAAGGAGAGCTTTCCCCTCTGTTTATCCCTAGCAGCATTAATCACCTGTCCTGAGGAAACTCCTGCACCTTGCTGGCTCTGGAGGAGGCTTTTTCCTAATGAGAGTTTTCCCCTTCAGGGCAAGGAGGTGATTGAGCACTACCTGAAGGAGCTGATCTCCCAAGGGATCACGTTCATCCCGCGCTGGAGCCCTCCCGTGGCGAAGGATGAGCGAGCCCCAGCTCTGGGACGGGACCCTGGTGACCTCCTGCTGGATTCTGGGGCTGCTGGCACCAGCAGGGAGCAGGCTGGGAGCCCCTGCCCTCCCCCAGAGGCTGCCAGCCCTGACGGTAGGCACTGCCCAGGCAGCAGCACTCAGTCAGTAGCACTGATCAAGGAGCTTATTTTCATTTCTCTTGGCATCATGGTTTTCGTCTGGGGTGTGGGGGAGGAGGAGAGAAAGGTATTTTCTTTTTTCAAGACAAACAAACTATGGAACTTTCTTTTCCCCTAAAACAAAAAAGCTGTGCAGGCAGTATGTTTTGGACCTTAAGAAAAAAAATAGGTTTGATCAGACTTTTAAGGTATTTTATACCTTAAACTGGAGAAGGTGTCTTCAGTATGGAATTAAATGTTTTATCTGTTCCAAAATTAATATTCTTTGGGACAGGTTTGGATGGTTTTTGGCCCTGTATCAGGCCAAGACAAACTTGTGGAACGTCTCCTCATGCATTTTTCCCACAAAATGCCTGAATCAAACTTCATCTTTCCGTGTGTTGGTCTGATGATATCTTCTAGACTAAATAAAACACTTCTCTGGCAAAAGGAAATAGGAGGGATCTTTGAATCCAGAGTTGTTGTAATAGAAACAGTTGTTGTCATTCCTGAGAAGGAAAGGCAGCACTTGTTTTGCTGAGTGTAACTAGGGAAAAAGCTTGGGATTTGGAAATATCAGTAGGTCTGCTCTCACCTGGCCTTGTCTGGAAGCTTTTCTGGAAAAAGATGGAAATCCACAGAGAAGCTGATTAGGAGAAATGTTTGAGATTAAAGTTAACCTCAGAGTGGTGGGTCCCATATAGCAAAAGAGGAGAGTAACCCTTATTTTTCTGCCCATATTCCTGTTCAGGAAGGGATTAGCTTCCCTGGGGCTGCTCCCCACCTTGCTAGCTCTGGGGGTTCCATGGGATGTCTCACTTCCAAAGGCAATTTCTGTATTATCCTGCTTATCCCATGGGTGTCCAGGCCTCCTCCTGCAGGTGATGGCATCTACTGAAAACCTTGTGCCTGACAAAGAGCCAGCTCTGAGGTGTCCCCAGCCCTGCTCCCTGTGTCTTCCAGCCCAGCTGCTGCCTGGGCTGCTCCCTCCAGCTGCCCCATTCTGCTGGCTGGCAGCTGCCAGCCCCGGGTGACACATCCCTCTGTCCCTCAGTGCTGGCAGTTGCCAACCCCTTGTCCTTTGTCTCTGAGCTGGAGGGGCCTTGAGCTGCTGGTGTGCACAGGACTTCTCCCCCTGCCAAAAGCCTCCCTTGCTGTCAGAAATGTGCTGTTGTTCTCCCTTTGTCTCTGATGTCCCTGGGCAGAATAATGGCTTGGTTTTCCAGCGAGCCTGTTGTCACTGCAGTTGTGCAGGAGATTTGGGGCACGTGGAGGTGGAAGTGTCCAGGTCTTGGAGTGGTTGGTGAGCTCAGTGCCAGAGCCTGTGATAGATTTTTTTAAAGCTCCTGCTGGAGCAGTTCAGGCCTGAATGGAATATTGGTGTTCTCAGAGACAGGTGGAGTGATCCAGTTGTGATACAGCACGTGCTGCCTGTGGCCTCGTGCCCAAGTCACCGAGAAAGTGTCCCCCATCCCTCCATCCACCCATCTGTCCCTCCCTCCTTCCAGCTGCTGGAATGAGGCTTCTGAGCAATTCCCATGTAAATCATAGGGAACCTGATGTGTAGAAATAACTGCCCATGTCCCTCCTGGCTGTGCCAGTCTGCTCTGAATTGTGGTTTCCTCCCTCCAGCTGACAAACTGGACGCTGATTACATCGAGCGCTACCTGGGCCAGCTCACCCCGATGCAGGAGAGCTGCCTGATCCGCCTGCGCCAGTGGCTCCAGGAGACTCACAAGGGAAAGGTGGGTAGAGTGGGCACAGAGGGGCACCCAGGGGGATCCCCCACCCAGGATGGGGAGCCCTGGATGCACAGACTGGGGAATGAGGGGCTGGAGTGCGACAGCACAGGAAGGGACCTGGGGGTCCTGGTCCATGTTGAGCTGATCACGAGTCAGCCCTGGCAGCCCAAAGGGTCACCGTGTCCTGGAGGCATTGTCCTGTTCTGCCCTGTGCCAGAGTGGCCTCACCTCAAGTCCTGGACAGCACGATATCAGAAGGATCTAAAGCTGTCAGAAAGTGTCCAAAGGAGGGACGGGAGGATGGGGAAGGGTCTCAAGGGGAAGCCATAGGAGGAGCAGCTGAGGGCACTTGGTTTGTTCAGGTGGAGAAGAGCAGATGGAGCACAGAGCTCACCGGGGCTCATCTGATCTCTGCTCTCTGTGAGAGTGACAGGACCCAGGGAGCGGCTGGAGCTGTGTCAGGGAGGTTTAGGTTGGATATCAGGGAAAGGCTCTTCCCCCAGAAGGTGCTGGGCACTGCCCAGGCTCCCCAGGGAATGGGCACAGCCCCGAGGCTGCCAGAGCTCCAGGAGTGTTTGGACAGCGCTGCCAGGGATGCCCAGGGTGGGATTGTTGGGGTGTCTGTGCAGGGCCAGGGGCTGGACTGGATGATCCCTGTGGGTCCTTTCCCACTCAAGGGAGTTCTGTGGTTCTCTGATTTTTCCCTGAAAAGCAGCACAGGCACTGAGGGACAGATGTGTCTCTGCTCTGCTGGAATGTCCAGAAGCCACCTGGGCTCCTTTTGGTTAAAGGAAAGTCTCTGTCAGACTGACAGGGTAACTTGTATGTGGCTGGGAAAAGAAAGGGTCTAGAGCAGCTTGAATGCCTCAAGAGGGGTTTAAGTCCATATTTCCTGATGGAGGGGGATTAGGAGGGAAGGAAAGAAGGGCCAAGGATAGCACCAGAGAGAGTAGCTGGGTGGGCTGAGTTGATAAAGGGTGCTTAGGAAGACGAGCAAGTGATCCCCCTTGGAAGCAGAGAACAGCTGGATGAGGTTTCAACAGTAAAACTCCCTGGCTTAGAAGGAAACTGCTCAGTCAGTCAGGATGGCTTAGGTGAGGTACTCTGCATTCCTGGGTTTGGGAAGATTTTAGTTCTTTTTCCTTTACCTGGACTTTCCAAAAGAGGCTGCTGCTTACAAGGAGCTTTGGCAGTCCTTTCTGCATGCTGTGCTGTATGTCTCAGTGCTGAGCATGTCTCATCTGAGTACAGGGAGTCTGAACATGAGTTAGAATGCCGTTTCTTCTTGGAAAAGTGAATGTGAATCACCCATGAAGAAATAAAATGTAACAAAGATTTAGTGCTATAGTTCTGCTGCTGAACTCCTGAAGTTCCCCTGTGTGTGAGCAGGCACGTGGGTTTTGTTGGTACCCAGGAATGTGGATGGAGAAACAGCTACCTCAGGCTGAAGAGAGCAGGTGTTGGGGCAGTGTGAGAGGCTCCCAGCAGCTGATAAGCTCCAGACACCAACAATGCTGAATGCTGAATTGTAAGAGCTGATAAATTCCCACCACCAAATATCTGCCAACGCTGGCCGAGGCCACTGGTGTACAGTGGCATCAACAGCAGGTTGGATAACTTGGACCATGTCCAGAAGGGTGGTGGCTGCTGGATGCAGGTAGAGACTACAGGAATAGCTGTATGATATGTAATATATATATATATAGTGTATATATACAGACATGATGGAGCAAAGGGGCCCCTGAAGGGCTGTGACACCTCCCTGCCAGCTGCTCTCGTGTCACTGTGATGCTCTGCCCGTGAGTAAAAAGCTGGGGCTGGGCTCCCAGCCAACCAGGGGGTGGTGAGTGAGCTGTGTGAGCAGCTCCCTGCTCACAGGAACAGCTTCACCAAGAAAAGGGGCTCTGCAAAAAACTGCTTTTGATCTGTGTCTGCCTGTGATCCAGCCTCCGGTCAGATGAGAGGCAGCAGGCAGGGGTCAGTCCCCAGGTGTAACTGGGCTCTGAGACAGAGGACAGGAGGCTTTTCAGGGACACCTGTCCAGTGAAATGGTGTGGGCTCCACTGGGGTAGGAGATACGTCACCTAGGGGGTCCTGGACGGGAGCAAGACAGGGAGGCTTTATCTCTGGTGTGATCTGCAGGGATCCTGCTTTCAGCTGGAACAGGCACCACCTAAGCCTTTCTTCTGTGGGTTGGTTTTCCCCTCTCCATGTCAGAGGCTGGGGAATGGAAGCTGGAGAAGGAAAATGTGAGAGCACATGAGCAAAATGTGGAACAACTGCCCCTTGGGTGCTTGGAGCTGGGCAGGGAGTGGCAGCCCTCGTTCCCTGTGCTGTGCTGGGAGCCTTGGGAAGGTGCAGCTGATCCTGAGCTCCAGGGACACTGGCAGCTTCCTCAGGCCTTTGGGTGGCCTTTGTGGGCCTTGTCCCCAGTGGGTGCTGGCTGCTGAAACTTCCTCCTGAACCCCCTGACTGCTCGCCCGTTTGCTTCTCCTGGTTCCCTGATGGAGCAGGCCAAAATCATGAGCTTATCCTGCAAGGCTGGGCTTTTCCCTGGAGAGGCTCTTACCTTGCTGTGACAATCTGTTCTTTTAATTTGGAGCAGGGATGGCCTTATTCCTCTGTAAGAAATTATCAAAAAATAGATCTCCTGTTTCTTGGAAAATGGCCCTTCTTATTTTTGTCCTCTGTCCTATTTCACTATCCCTTCCCTGTTCTTTCCAAAGCAGGCATTACCTTTACAATCAGATATGTTGTTGCATAAAAAAATCTGAGGAGCTGAAGGAACAAACTGCAAGTGGTGTTAAAATTGCAGCCACTCAAAGCTCTGCTCGTGGCTTTGCACCGTGCAGGAGAGTGCAGCGGTTTCACCAGCGAATGCAAAAGCAGGCTGAAATTAAACCTTCGTTTTCTTGCACGTGGGAGTTATTGCTTTGGTTGGACACGGATGAAAGACTAAATCCACTCTGGAATAAGTCTCCCTGGAGCTTCCTGCTTTGGTCCAAACAGAAGTGCTGGATTTGCCTCTTGCCTGGAGCTGTGTGCAGGCGAGGCTTGAAACATGAAAAGGAGCAAACCTTCCACCAGCCATCCCCTCTCCTGCAGAGATCCTGGGGCTGTTGTGGGTGTCTGGGCTGGGTCTGATGAGTGGCAGCTGCCTCTGAGCAGCAGGAACACAAACCTGAATTAGCTGATGAAAACTCTGCTGGCTTTAAACTTGCTGTGATACAGAATTCCTCTAAATACTCCTAGGATCCTCTTTAGGAAGGCTGCCCTCTCCTTTCCAGGACACACAGATGCAGTGTTAGAACCAGTGTTAATCTCCCCCCTGCTCCTCAGGTGCTTTAGGCTTGGTTAGGCTGCCTGAATGCTGCCCCTTCCTCTCCATCTCTTGCTTGTGAATCCAAGATTGCTCCTGCCTGACGCAGCTGCCAGCTCTGCTTTCTTCCCAGCTTTCTGTCTCCCTGAGCATGGCCGTGGGCAAACAAAGGAGCTTTGACTCCTGAACATGAGGGTTTGTGTCCCAGCAGGCCTGGGAGTGCTCGGGTTGTGCTAGCACAGTATGGATGCTCTGGAGGAGATGATCCCTGCTCCACAGAGCTGGAATTTTTTATGGAAACTTGTAGAGAATGAGGCCAAGCACTTTGGGGGAAATAAAAGTGAGGGAGTGGGAATCCAGCAGCATGTGCAGCTTTAATCCAGTTGGATTTGCAGGCTCTTAGTCAGGTTTGGCACTTGTGTGGAATCCGTCAGGTTCGTTGTTAATTCCTGCTGCTTGGCATTCCTGGCAAGTTTTCTTTGATTCCTCAGCTAAAGAGAACGTGGCAGATCTGGAAGGAGGTTGGAAGAAGCCGTTCTGCAGACTTGCTTTGGAAAGCCTCTGGTGTTAGAATTACTGAGAGTGCTGGGATGAGTGATGGGGAGAGGCTGTGCTGTAGTTTTGGTTGATTTGGATCAAGAGTTGCTGTGGTGTGGTGGGGCAGGGACGCCTTTGGAAGCACTCAGCAGCTTTCCTGCTCAAACACCGGCAGCAGGGCCTGCACAAGAGCTGGAACTGGTACTGGGGGCATCACTGAGGCTGCACAGCTGTGATTCCCCTCCCGTGCCTGGTGTGGTTCATGTGTTACCTGTGGCTGTTTGTTACCTGTTGCCATCCTGTGCTGCTTTGCCCTGGGCAGGAGAACTTGCAGCTCCCTGACTTTCACACAGTGTTTTCGTGGTCCTTGTGGATAACCAGCCAAGAGAAACATCAGCCAGCCTGGGGGAAACCTGAGAATTGCCCTGGGGAAGGGCTTCCCACAGGCAGTCAGTTGGTCCCTTCTTTTGGGCTCCTGGCACCCTCTGCTGCTTCCAGCTGGGTTAGCTACGGAGGGAGGGAGGCAGAATGGCAGTTTAATGTTTGCTGTCTTTGTTTTGAGAGATTAAAAAACGGTGTAGAGTGTGCAGCCTCCTCTGCAGGCCAAATGGAACACTCCAGTGCTGATCCTGGGACCTCCTCTTCTCGCAGATCCCCAAGGATGAGCACATCCTGCGCTTCCTGCGCGCCCGTGACTTCAACATCGACAAAGCGCGGGAGATGCTGTGCCAGTCGCTGTCCTGGCGCAAGCAGTACCAGGTGGATTTCATCCTGCAGTCCTGGAGACCCCCGGCCCTGCTGGAGGAGTACTACACCGGGGGCTGGCACTACCAGGACAAAGGTGAGGAGCTGCCCCTGGCACAGGCAGGTTCTGGTGCCTCACCAGTGAGCTGGGATGTTGAAGAGAGCTGTATGGGCATTTTAAACGTTAACAGAGCAGTTCAGTGCCTGTGAGCAGCCACTCTGCTTCCCTGTATTTACTCTGCACAGATCAGGCAGATCAGTCAGTGCAAAGCAATTTCTCTGAAGAGGTTGCTCTTGGCAGTGATTTTTATCCTTTTCAAGAGTTTAATGTGGCTTTTTAAAAAGGTATGCGAGTGATAGCCTGGGAGACTAAAGTGCTCCTCTCTCTCAACCCTTTGTTTTGAAGACGGGCGGCCGCTCTACATCCTCCGCCTTGGCCAGATGGACACCAAGGGTTTGGTGAAGGCCCTGGGAGAGGAGTCCCTGCTGCGACACGTGAGTTGTGCCTTCGTGTGCCACCTGTTCCCCTCAGGGTGTTTGGAAGTCTTGTCGTGGTGATGCCTTAGGTTTTAACTTTTATATTTTCCAAATCCCGTACTGCCTGGTGTGTAACTCTGAAGTTTTGTGTGGCCTGTGAGCTGCTGTTCTCTCATGCTGGTCAGACATAACAAACCTCTCTAGGTTTCCACAACAAGGGCACAAGGCCCCAAAATATGTAAACTAAGGCCTCTGAAGAGAGGGGCAAACTCGGGGTAGTTACGTCATGAACTGAGGTTATAACTGGACAATTAACCCTGATTTGCAAATGGACCAAACTTACAAAAGTGTGAAGAACTCGTGACCTGGGGGTCTATCTTGGGTGTTGAATTTTGACTGCCCGGGGTGTACCTTGAAGGCCCTTCAAATAAATACCTACCTTTATTCCCTTTTTCTTGTCTAGTCTCTGTTTTTAGGTGGCCTCCCCAGGCATCAGTGGGGCATCAGGAATCCTGGAATGGTTTGGGTGGGAAGGGACCTTAAAGCCCATCTCATTCCACCCCCTGCCATGGCAGGGACACCTTCCACTACCCCAGGCTGCTCCAAGCCCCGTCCACCCTGGCCTTGGACACTGCCAGGGATCCAGGGCAGCCACAGCTGCTCTGGGCACCCTGTGCCAGGGCCTCCCCACCCTCACAGGGACACATGGCTTCCCAATATCCCTTCTATCCTTGCCCTCTGCTATCTCTGTTTTTTAAAATAAGCTCTCCAGGCCATCCTGGTTCCTTGGCCATACTCAGGCTAATCCCTGTCTGTGCTGGCTTTGATTCCAGGTTCTGTCCATTAATGAGGAAGGACAGAAGAGATGTGAGGAAAACACCAACATCTTCGGCCGCCCCATCACGTCAGTATAACTTTCCTGAATCCTTGCAGACTTTCCCTGCCATGGTGAAGGATGCTGCTGTGGTTTGGGGTGATGTCCTTAGGGTTGCAGTGCAGGTGGCAGTGTGTGATGGGCTATAAATGTATTTGTTGGACTTAAATGCAGAGAAATCCTGCAGTTTCATTGGAAAGCAAGTATTGATCCTTCCTTACATCATTTTCATATCCCATCTCAGATTAATTTAATCTTCCTGTCTTGGTGATTTTAATCCACATCTTTGAAATCCTGGCTTTTTTTAATACGGGAGCCTGTCTGCCAGATTCCACCTTCATTTAAAATGCATTTTTACATTTTTTAGCAAAAGGCCTGCATACCTTCCCCCTCTTCCAGAGTGACAGATGTTCTTGCCCTTGGGGTTGGGTGTCTGTGTTACCTGGAGCTCACCTGGACTCGGGTGTCTGCTGCCCCAGTGGAGATGTGCCTTTTACTGGAACTGCTGCTGTCCCTTGCTGGCTCCCCTGGATCCTGCACGGGCTTGGGGTTACTTGGAACCTAAACTGAGCAGCCACCACACTCTGAAGTTCTGACAGGTCTGTTCCTGCCTGTTTATTTTAGATCCTGGACATGCCTGGTGGACTTGGAAGGGCTCAATATGAGGCACCTGTGGCGGCCTGGGGTGAAGGCCCTGCTCAGGATCATTGAGGTGGTGGAGGACAACTACCCCGAGACCCTGGGGAGGCTCCTGATCGTGAGAGCACCACGGGTCTTCCCCGTGCTCTGGACCCTGGTGGGTGAAACCTGGGCTCTGCAGGATCTCTGGCACTTGTGCAGGTTCACAGAGAGCTGCAGCAGCAGAGGCAGGGAGGGAAAAACTCCAGGCAGCTTGTGGTGAGCTCCTGAAGAGGCCAGAGCAGGGACAGGCCATGGGGTGCCTGTAGCTCCCTAGGTTCTAGTGACTGCCATCCACCAGGACAGGATGAGAAACCTGAACTGGAATTCCCCATTCCACCCAAACTTGGTGGGTTTTCTTCATGCAGATGGGAAAAGACAGATACCTTTGAATCTCGTGCTGTAGGGCACTGAAGGGTAATAAGTAGTAAATAATAAATCTGGCTCTGCCTGGTGCCTGCTGGCTGCTCTGGCAGTGTGAGAACGTGGGCGTTACATTCCCTGTGAGGTTGGTAGGTGAGGCAGTGACTGCAGACTTGCTGTAGGTGAAGCAGAAAGTGCTGTGAGATGATGACAGAGAGAGAAAACATTTTCCATTGGTTATCCCTTTCTTTGGGAAGTGCCTCAGAGCTGTGAAGCTCTGCACACTGCTGACACCTTCCAGGCTAGAGCCCAAAGCACCGTGGTGAGATGGCTCCGACAGTGTCTCCAGCTGCCCTCAGTGACAGCCATGTCTTGTGTGCCCTTTGTGTTTCAGGTCAGTCCCTTTATCAATGAGAACACACGGCAGAAGTTCCTCATCTACAGTGGCAATAACTACCAGGGCTCAGGAGGGCTGGTGGACTACGTGGACAAGGATGTGATCCCAGACTTCCTGGGTGGAGACTGCATGGTGAGTCTTCTTTCCTCTGGTGCAGATGGAATCGGGAAGTGTTTCCCTCTTCCTCACCACCCTGGCCTTCCACTGCCTTCTGGAAGGGGTTAAGCCTCTGTGCTGAGCAGGATCCACCTGCTCTGGGGGCATGGGGCAGTTCATTTGGGCACAGGAGGCTGCCCTGCAGTGCTGGTGCTGCCCTGGGGATCCTGGACAGGGGCAGAGGGCAGCTCTCTACAGGGATCTCACATAAACCCTGGGAGTTCCAGTGAACTCAGAGCCGCTGTGCAGCCCTGGCTCAGCTGGGGGCTCAGCCCCTGTCTGACAGCCAGCAAGTGTTGCTGGTTCACTGCTGGAACATCCTGACCCCTCCTGTTTGTCTGTGTGACCGTTGCAGTGCACTGTCCCAGAAGGGGGGCTCGTCCCCAAGTCCCTGTATCAAACCGAGGACGAGCCGGAGAACTCGGATCACATCCGGCTGTGGACAGAAACCATCTACCACTCTGCAAGTGTCCTCAAAGGAGCCCCCCACGAGGTACAGAGCAGAGCTTCCCTGGGCTGCTGGAGGTGCTGGGCTGGGACAGTGACATGTCCCCTCTGCTGGGGCTGGCTGGAGCAGCCAAGGGTTCCCACAGAAGGAGCAGGAGAGGGCTCGGCAGCAGCTGCTGTTCCTGGGAGGGAACAACTGGAAGTGTGGGAGTTAAGAACAGCAGTTTGAGCAGCAGTGTCTCTCATCTTTACTACTGCCTGATCTTCTGTAAGCTCCAGTCTCTTCCTCCTCCTCCTCCTCCTGGGGGAAATAAAGGCCCCTCAGTTTCCCTTCTGACAGTTCAGCTCCCATTCCCAGCGGCGTAGCTGGGGCAGTGATGGGGGTGGTAAAGGAAGGTGTGTGCTGGGAACTGCCTGATGGGAGTCAGCAGAAACAGGGTGTCCTAAAAAGGAGAAATTCAGTGTCAAATCAGCCCTCTGGCTTCTGTGATGGGGAGTGACTCTGATTTGGCTCTTTGCTGTGTCCTGCTTTGCGCCTCAGTTCCGCTGAGGTTTTCCTAGAACAAGTAACTCATTTACAAGCAACTCTGAGATGGGAAGAGAAGGTGAAAACACCTGAGTGGGTGTGGTAGGGCTGGGAATGGGAATTGGTGTGTATCCCCCTCAGGAATCAAGACCATCAGCCAGCTGCAGGATTGAGGAGTGGGGAGGAACACACTGCTGCCACCTGAGCACCTGACCCTGCAACTGGCTTGTTCTGTTCCCTTCTTAGATACTTGTGGAGATCCTGGAAGGGGAATCTGTCATCACCTGGGACTTTGACATCCTGAAGGGAGATGTGGTGTTCAGCCTCTTCCACTCCAAACGAGCTCCTGAGCCAAGTCACAAAGAAGCCACGTCGCCAGGTCCCTCTGCTGCAGGGGACAATGTACAGCTCATTGACAAGACCTGGGTGCTGGGGGTGGATTACAGCCGGGTGGAGTCTCCTCTGGTCTGCAGGGAAGGAGAGAGCATCCAGGTCAGAGGGGTTTGGGGCCTGGCATGGGTTTGGAGTCCTGCAAACTCCAAAGTAATCAGGTGGTAGGGAGGGAATTGGTGGTGTGGGAAATCAGGTACTCCTAGAAATGGGGGCTGTGGCCATTCCCAGCAGCAGGGTAGGGGGGGCTTCTGCCCCTCTGCCCCACTCAGGTGAGACCCCACCTGCAGAGCTGCCTGCAGCCCTGGGGCCAACAGCAGGAGGACCTGGAGCTGCTGGAGCCAGTCCAGAGGAGGCCATGGAGATGCTCCCAGGGCTGGAGCCCCTCTGCTCTGGAGCCAGGCTGGGAGAGCTGGGGGTGTTGACCCAGAGAAGAGAAGGCTTCAGGGACATCTCAGAGCCCCTTCCAGGGCCTAAAGGGGCTCCAGGAGAGCTTGAGAGGGACTGGGGATAAGAGCCTGGAGTGCCAGGACAAGGGGGAAATGGCTTCCCACTGCCAGAGGGCAGGGCTGGATGGGATATGGGGAAGGAATTATTCCCTGTGAGGGTGGGGAGGCCCTGGCACAGGGTGCCCAGAGCAGCTGTGGCTGCCCCTGGATCCCTGGAAGTGTCCAAGGCCAGGTTGGATGGGGCTTGGAGCACCCTGGGACAGTGGGAGGGGGTGGGATGGGATGAGCTTCAAGATCCATTCCCACCCAAACCATTCTGTGATCATTTTCTGGATTCCCTGTGAAAATGGGGAATCCTAATTTAGAGTGAGTCACTGGAAAGAGACTCCAAGCTAAAAATCTAATGGAAAGTAAGCCAAACATGGCTTTTCCCTACTGGCACCACAGGGCTGTGTCTCAGGCAGGTGAAAGAGGTGAATGACACCTGTGCTGGGCCATCCAGCCATTCCCCAAGACACCCCTGCTCACCTGCTGTCCCTCCCTCTCTGCAGGGGTCCCATGTCACACGCTGGCCTGGCTTTTACATCCTGCAGTGGAGGATGCACGGGCCCGTGCCCTGCTCCAGCTCCAGCCTCCCCCGCGTGGACGATGTCCTGGCCTCCCTGCAGGGCTCCAGCCACAAGTGCAAGCTCATCTACTACTATGAGGTGCTGGCCTCCAAGGACTTCAGGTAGGGCATTTACAAGGGGTTTACTATGAGTTGCACTGAGTGTGAGTTATTTGGGTGTCAGAGACCCCCACAGGGGTTCTCTGACATTGGGGTTGTTTCATTGACAAGTGGATGGACACAAAACTGGTGGCATTGGTGGCGTTTTGTGCAACCAATCTCCTCTGGTGCTGTGGGTATTTAAAAGTTCCCTTTACTCTGTGTCCACCAGTGGAATTCGTGCTCTGGGTCTTGCTTGCAGCTGCCTGAAGAGCAGGAGGTTTTTGACTCAGGAGGATTTTTATCTTTGTTGGGAATGTTTTGAGAAGCTGCTTTTGGAGTAATTTAAATATTTCCCAGATAATTTTGTTTGGTACTTGAGAAGGATGAGCAGTTCTGAGCAGGTGAACAGTCAGGGTGTGCCTGGCCTCCTCCTTCAGTGCTACAAGCACTTCCCAGTCTCCTGTTAATCTGAACTCTGCAAGTTTGTGACCTTTCCCTGGAGCTGGAGGAAGCACTGGGCAGAACAGACTTGAAGGTGGTGAGCTTGAAGTCCTGGCCAGGTCCTGTGGGGTCAGAGCAGCAGAAATGCCTCACTCCGGTCGTGCTTGTTCCATGGGGCTCTTCCTGAGCCCAGCCTGCTTTTGGCAGGAGGAGCTGGAGATGCTGGAGTTGGGACTCCAGAGTCTTTGGGTTCACAAGGCTGCATTTGGAGTGCTCTGGAGTTTTCCTTTCTCCTCAGGGACAGCTCCCAGAGGCTCCAGCTGTGTCCCAGAACAATAGTCAGAGGCAAGGAATAATATCTGTAACTGGGAAAAAATGTCTCTTGACTGATTAATTTTTCATCATGACACAGAGATTCTTAGAGAGCAAGTGGGAAATGATGAGCCAAAAAGCACTCTGCAAGTGTTAGAGAGGGGGAGCTGATCTGTGGGAGGAACAGTTATCCCTTAATTGCTGCCTTCCTAACAGCACATCTGCTCTGTCCCATCCCAGGGGATCCATGTCGAGCCTGGAATCCTGCAACAGCGGCTTTTCCCAGCTGAGTGGAGTCACCACATCTTCCAGCCAGTCCCAGAGCAGCTCCCACCTCTCCAGATAGCAGAGCCAAGGCCACAGCAGCAGGGAGACCCCCCCGGGGCTGCTCCAGCCCCAAACCAAAGAGCTCCAGGGCTGAGCCGTGGGGCCGTTGCAGCCGTTTGGACACAGAGAGGCCTCTGGGAGCTGCTTCAGCCACAAAAACTGAAATTCCAAGGGCAGGTTTAGGAGTTTTAGGCCAGCTGCCTGCCTCTCAGCAGTCTCCTTCAGCACCTGTGGATTTTGGGTGCCTGGGAGTTTGCAGGAATCCGTTACACTCCGCTCCAAAGGGCTCTTCCCGTCGGTCCGTTTCCCACAGAGGAGGCTGATGTTGCCTTACCTGTTGGACCTTTAGATAATTCCTGGGTAGCAAAAAAAAGGGAATTTCCTGGGTGCCCACAGGGTACTGGTTCTACACGGGACAGTGAAGTGGGCATTCCAGGGGCAGGGAAGGAACTGCCAACACCTGGGTACAGGTAGGATGGTTCAGAAATCACTTCCAGGCCAAACCAAAAACCTCTTCTGGTCTGGGAGGATGCTCTGGGAAATGTGTTGGATTTTTTTAACCCTGCTGAGAAACTAAGTCAAAGTAGTTTTTTTTAGAAATTCCAGGCATTGAATCTGCCTGCAGTGAGTGGCATCTTCCAAACTATTGTTTCTTTTTACTCAGGTTTACAGCAATAATGAGTAGGTCTGTCCCATTCCCAAGTGGATGGGAACTGAATCCAATTTTAAAGGGCTAAGAAAAGCAATATTTGATTTCCTGAAGGCACAAGGTTTTCTGGCAGTATTACAGAACTTGCTTCTTTTAAACATGAGCTCACTTGAAACCTTTCAGAGAGGCGTGTATGTATGTAAGCACTTACTGAAGCCTATTTATTCTATACTAGCTTATTTTAAATTAATTTTTAACTTATTTATAATGTCAGAAATGACTATTTATTAAATACAGACACCCTTTTTTAATGGGATGAACTTTGTTTAAGAAAGGAGTAAGTGATTGTCTTCAGTCCCAAGCAATCTTTCTGCTTGGGTCCTGGTCTTTGTGATCGCTGGATGTTCTTGCAAAAGGGCTGCACTGGGGTAAGGGCTGTGTCACCTTCCTTGCAAGGAAAGGTGAGAGTCCAGTGCTTTTTTTGGACTGTTTTTTTAGGATTAAGAAACAGGGATTGAGTTCAGGAGTTGTCATGAAGATGCACTGTCTTCCTACACACCAAAAATGCCATGTTTGTTCCTAATCTGATTGCTCCCCAACCTGACTACAGGAACAAAGTTATCCATGGTCTTGTCCAGGTGGCAACAAAATGAGAACAGGTGTCAAATACTCACCAAGCTTTTATTCAGGAATCTGTGAGGTTGTTCCTTCCCACCCTGCTATTTTTCATCACTGGTTTTGCAGCACCAGGCTCTGCCAAAGGAGAAAAGAGCCAAAATATTTGGGACAGTGGGAGACAACTTGATGTGGTTTTGAGTTGTTTGGTGGGAGTTTTTAAGGATTGGAGCCAAGGGAATCAGTCTCCACCTTGCATCTCTCCCTGTGAACAGGTAACTTGGTTATGCAGAGCTCAGGGAAGTTCTGATTTCCAATTCTCAGTTGTTCCATAGACGTGAATGTTTCTCCCAGACAAATTCTGTGTCTGGCATTTCAGCACAACTGGAGTCTGATAAAGAGGGACAAATACCAGCTTTCCTCTGGGAAGTCAGGAGTTCTGGAAGCAAAAGTGCACGTGTGTATCCCTCATGGAAAATCCTTAACCCAGAATAAACTCTGATTCTAGAAACAGTTTCAGACTCCCAAAGCCCCGGGAGCAAACCCAGCCCTGTCCCCCCTGTGCTGTTTCAGGATTCTACCTTCCTTTCTCACGTGGCTGCTGACGTCCTGCAGTGGCAACATTCCTGTTCCCTGGCTTTGCTCTGGGTAAGAATCTCTTCCTTTGCCCTGGAGTTTTTTTTTTTTAACTGTATTTTGAAAGGTGGGATGTGCTGTTTTCTACCCACCAGAAGTTTTAGGTGTTTAACTTGTGTCAGTGAAGCACCTGGAACTTGGCCCCGGACGGATCTCTGAAGGGTGAGGTCAAGGGCTGCTTCCACAGAGTGTTCCTGGCTCGGGGGATATCCCAATCCCAGTTTTTCCTCTTGTCCCTTGGCAGTACCACTCCTCTGCCCGTAAGAGATGATGGCACAGGTCTGTGAAGCAAGCTTGTGACCTCTCCTTGGCAAGGCTGCCTGGGTTATTCCACCTGACAATTTACTTTGAAACCAATTTAAATAATCCAATATTTTTCCCTTTTTCTCCTGAATGTTAACAGGAGAAAGGGAGCAACACCCGGGTGCTGTGCTGTGCTTTTTAAACCTGACCTTGTAAACTGCACATACCAGAGACACAGAATTCTACATCACCTTTTCCCGCTCAAATGACATCGATGTGCTTTAGAAAATAAACCCACTGCTGAGTCTGGGAGGGGTTCTGGATCCTCAGAAATCTCCTAAGCCAGAACCTTGGGAAATGGCCTCATTTTGGGTGCTGCCGGTGATGCAGCCAAGCCCTCCCTGCTCCCCCCCCCCAGCTGCTGTGCGGCGAGGCCGATGAGCTCGGGCTGGGAGCAGGGAGCGAGCTGCTCCTTCCCAGGCGGCCCCAGGAGCTCGGGGCTCTCTCCCCGTTTCAGATACTCCGGATGCAAACACAACACCTACCTCAGCGCCGGGCCGTGTCCGTGTCCGTGTCCGCGGCCGGGAGGGGAGTGCGGGATGCTGCGCACGGTGCAAAGGGCTGGGCCGCGCTCCAGTGACACGCGGCCGGGTGTGAACCCTTCCTTCTCAGCGAGTTCTCCACGTTTGCCCCATTCCCTGCGCTCCGTCCCAGGGCTGGGAATGGCAAACACGGAGCGCGAGGATGGATGTTGGATGGCCTCAGCCGTCGTTCAGGGCACTCCTGAGCCTTTTTTTGCTGCCTCTCCGCTGTGAAAAGGGCTTTTTCCCCCGCGGAAGGAGAAGGGCTGAGCCCACCAAGGGCGGCTCCAGCCCCGCGGGAGCAGCAGGGGTGCCGGCGGTGTCCGCGGGGCCGGGGGCCGGGGAGCCGGCACTGGGGCTCTCCCAGGGAGGCACCCGAGCAGCTCAGTCGTTCCTCAGCTCCTGGACTCGCTGTCGGGAAGAGAATTCCCGACTGGCACCAGGCCAGGGAATCCTGAGTGACTGAGCTGCAGCCGTGTTCCTCTGTTCAGCCAGTTCGGTTCAGCCCGTTCCCTTTCAGGAACTTTGAGTAACAATTTATAATCCCAGTTTGGTTTATTATCAAAAGATTCTGAAAATGCCATAATCCACTCACAACTCCCAGTAGGAAGTGGTGAGCCCAGCTGTCCACCACACTGGGCTGGGAAGCTACTGGGGATAAGGCCAGCCTTGCTCCAGGCAGGGAATCCCTCATTCCAAAAGGCATTTTATGAGCTCACGCTGCTTTAATATCCCAAATGTTTGTACTGTGAGCAATTAATGCAAGGAACAGCTATTAGAGGCTTAATTGACAGCAGCTGTCAAAGATTCCTGCATGCAATTAGCTTTAATATTCCTCCAACACGTTTGTGATGCTCCTTACATCTGATTATTTCTCTCTTGGAAGGTGCACTTGGAGTCAAGTCACATTTGCTGGCTTTTAGTGACACCAACACCCACTTCCAAGCTTTCAGTTACTCGTAAGTTAAATGGGCATTAATTAAGTTTTTTAGCAAGCACTTACTTTCTCTCCTTTGCAGGTGGCTTTGGTTTTATACACTGAAATCCTCATTTTTCTCAGCCAAAACCCCCAAACCTCCTGTAAGAGCCCACTGCAGGGCACTGTTAACAACAACTGTCCCCCAGGGACGGTGTCTGTGGGTCCTGGTAGAGCTGTACCTTTGGGTATGTTGGAAATAAAACATCTCTGAGAACACATGGAATTGTTTTGATTCAACCATTGAAATTGCAAGGCAATAAAAATTCAAGCCTGTGTGCTGCTCTCTTTGCCCCCAGAAGCACAGGTAAGGCTTGTATTCACTTTTTCCTGCTTTTTAACTAAAATCTTTGGGTTTTTTTCTACAGAACCAGCGTTTTTTGTTTGCTTTCCTAGCACAGAGTGGGCTGGAACAGCACATCCTGCGGTGTGGTTGTTACTAAAAATAAAAGAGCCCCTGGGTTCCACTGGGTGGCTGAGGTTAACTGGGAAAGGATCACAGCTCCTTCTGCAGCTGGACATCAGGAATTTTGAGTTTCAGGCATGTAGCACTAATAGACTTTATTCAAGTTTCAAATAATCTTCTGTATATCATAGAAAAATAGAGTCTCTTGGCTGATTTGATGCCAACACTGGCACAGAAATTATACATCCTTTACTTGGAGAGGTAAAAAAGGGAAGGAGTGCATAAAGATGTGTGGGGCTCAGACAGGCTCTCACCCCTCTGCAGCATCCAAGGGGCTCGTCCGAGGCTGGGTTTCCCTCACAGGGAAGCAAACGCTAACACTGTTTCAATGTAACTGCACCCATGTGCTCCACCTTTCCAGACCAGGTGTTTGGGATCCTGGCTTGGCTGGAGCCCTTGCTGGTCCCTCTGAGGAGTGCCCAGCTGGGGCAGGGCAGCCCAGCCCGTGTCCTGCCAGCCATGCCAGGCTGTCCCTGTCTGTGCCCTTCCCCCCAGGGAGAGCTCCGGGCTGGGCCAGGGCCAGGGTCCCTCAGAGCCCTTCGGCTCCTGGGAGCTGGAGTGATGCACAGATGGAACCTGTGGCCTGACAGGGCTCTCTGTGGTGCTGTGCTGCAGGAGCTGCCCCAAAACACAGCACTCACCCCCCTCTGGGGCTGCTCTGGGCTGAGGCTTGGTCAGGAACCACTCCAGCCCTGCATGGGGCTGTCACAAGCCCGGGTGTCACCCTGAGCCACCACCGGGGCCAGGAGAGGAGGGCTCTGCTTGCACTGGGTGCTGCACTTGCTTCACCATTTTAGAACAAATGTTTTGTCACTTCTCTGATTAAAATCTGAACTTAGCAAGGAAGGGCAGACATTGACTGTAATACCCTTAAGCCCAGCTTTGTACTAGAGGCAGTTTATCTTGCATCTTAAAAATACTCAGCACTGCTCGGGTGAGCAGCATCCCTCACCTGCTTCCCTCAAGTTTTGGAAGGAACCAGCCCCTCTCCTTTCCTGCTGCAGCTGTGGAATTCCCTCACCCAGGGAATGTCGTGCATCCCCTAATGCTGCACTCCTGCGTGCTGGGGCAGCAGAGGGAAGGAAACCACGGCCTCAGCAGGGGAGTTCTTGGGCTGAGGTTCCTCAGGCAGCAGTCTGAGGCTCCCAGTGGGAATACCCCAGGTCCCAGTCGGGGCTGAGGGGCAGTGCAGGGTGCACAGTGAAATACCTCATCTCTTCCCATCCATGACTCTAAAGGAGCTCGTGGTTTGGGTCCTGAGTGTCCTCGGGCTCCTGAGTGTCCTCGGGCTCCTGAGTGTCCTCCCGGCGCCAGGCAGCAGAGGCGGGGCTGTCCCCGTTGATGTCCCTCAGGGGGTGGTAGCGATAGTCCCAGCCCCGGTGCTGCCGCCGCGCCCGCAGCACCAGCCCCACGTTCCCCAGGGCACTCAGCACAAGCAGCAGGGCCAAGGCAGAGCTCAGGGAGAGCCACGAGCTTCTGTGGGACACACAAATCACACAGCCAACAGCTCACCCGTGTCACCTGTGCCCCGTGTGCAGGGGATTGTCCTCCCTTCTCTGCATTCCCAAGCTTGTGGGCCTGCTCTCAGGGAGGATGGAATCAGGGAATCATTTAGGTTGGAAAAGCCCTCTGAGATCATTGAGTCCAACCATTAACCCAGCACTGCCAAGGCCACCACTGACCCCTGTTCCCAAGTGCCACACCCACACAGCTTTTAAATCCTTCCAGGGATAGGGACTGTACCACCTCCCTGGGCAGCCGTGCCAGTGCCTGACCACCCTTTCTGTGAAGGAATTTTCCCAATATCCAACCTAAACCTCCCCTGGCACTACTTGAGGCCGTTTCCCCTTGTCCTGTCCCTGTTCCCTGGGAACACCCCACCTGGCTGCCCCCTGTCAGGGAGTTGTGGAGAGTAAGAAGGTCCCCCTGAGCCTCCTTTTCTCCAGGTTGAGCCCCCCCTGCTCTGTGACAGCCTCTGAGATGCACAGTGAGCACCACACACTTACTCTGACAGAGAGAATATTTCTTTGCTCTTTTCCTTATTCTGGGAAGCCAAACACTGTCCAGCTGGAAAACAAAGAGGGAAGAAAGGTGGGGCAAGGTGTAAAATTACACTAAAAAGAGCAAGCTTAAGCAGAGCTGGTGACTAAGCAAACACCATTATGCACTAAGGCTGCTCTTCCAACTCTTTTTTAAAGCCCACCCCCCTGCAGTAGGGTACCTCTGTGCAAGTGGTCCTGCAGTGCCCCGTGGTGGGTGATGTTGCAGCTGCCTGTCTCGGGGTCACAGGGACACAAGTGGTCACACGTGCAGCGGCTCTGGCAGCTCGGCCCAAACCAGCCCAGGGGACACTCTGGGGATGGGATCACAAAGGGACTGGTCATTGCCAAAGCTCCACCTGCTCTGAGACCACCCAGGCTGTGGCTGCAGCTCCCCCAGCTCAGCTGAGCCTGCAGCAGCCTGGGAGCTCAGGGAGCTCATGCTGGGAGTTCAGGGCTGCTCTTTGGTGTGCCTCAGAGGGAAGTTAGTGTAGAACTGGGATCACAGAACCAGGGAATGGTTTGAGTTGGAAGGGACTTTAAAGCTGATCTTGCTCCAACCCCTGCCACGGGCAGGGACACCTCCCACTATCCCAGGCTGCTCCAAGCCCCGTCCAACCTGGCCTTGGACACTTCCAGGGATCCAGGAGCAGCCACAGCTGCTCTGGGCAACATCTCTGGGATGGGATTGGCTGAGTGTTCCCAGGCTGGAACAGAGCATCACTGACAGAATCAGGCACCCAGAAGTTCACACCCCACTGTAATTAACTCATCCACTCACATACAGGGGGGCCTGGAGTGGCTACGTGAGGGAGAACAGGGCACAAGGAGTGTGAGGGTGGGATGACAGGACAGCCCTCTGGAGCATTCCACAGGCACTGCCCTGGATCCCCTGAAGCCTGGGCTACAGCAGGGCCTGGTGCAACACCCTGGAGCAGAGAATGTTTTGTGTTCGCTCAGGGGCTCTGGGAAAGGAATGCAGTTCTTTGGGGCTGAGACTAAACAGGAATCCACAATTTTCTGTTGGTGAAGCAAATTCCTCTTTCCTCTCTGCTCCTTCCTCTCCTTCTTAGCCCATTTGGGTAGGACAGGCACACCCAGAAGAGCTGGAAGCCGGCAGGTGATGTTCAGGCCTGAGCTCCCCTGGCAGAACTGCCCCTTGCTTTGCCTACAGGAGGTGGCTCAGAGGTGACACAAAACGCTGTCCCCAGCCCTGGTGGTCACTGAGAGCAGCCCTTACCATGCTCACAGCTGGTGCCATAGAAGCCGGCGGGGCAGGAACAGGCTCCATGCACGGGGTCACAGGAGCTGCCGTGCTGGCACTGGCATTTCTGGCTGCAGGATTCCCCGTAGGAACCAGGGGCACAAGCTGCAGAGACAAGCAGAGATGTCACCAGGGCCGTGCTGCAGAGGTGAGCAACCCCAGCTCACAGCCACAGCTCAGGATGTGGAGGGATGCCCAGCAACAAGCTGAGTGTGTGCCCTGAACAAGGAGCAAGGGCTTGAGTGTCTCACACCAAGCCAATTGTGGATGCTCCAGCTGCAATTAAACTCACACTGCCAAAACAGAGCAGCCCGTGGGGTGGCCTTTCCCTTCCCTGCTCCCTCTCGGGCAGGCAGCTGTTGGGAAGTGGTTCCCACTGCCCTCCCCCTGGCTGTGAAGAGGCAGTGGAGTAGCAGTCAGTATTTACCTTCGGTGCAGTTGCTGCCAGTCCAGCCGGCGTCACACAGGCACCCAGCTATGCAAACACATGGAACAGGCGTTACTGACAACAAAAAACACTTGGAAGCAGCCAGGACTTGAAATTAGGAGCCTCTGCCTCTTGAGGTGTCCTCTTACCCCTGCCAGGGAACCCCCAGAAGAGGAATCCTGCGCTCACACCAAGGGTGGGTTCACACACACCCCCTCCCAGCTGCCAAATGCAGCAGAATTCCTGCTGATGGCATTCCCGGGGATCAGCTCTGGGTCAGCTGCTGGTAACACCTGCACCCACCAAGCTCTGCCCAGCCACTGCTCTGGGGCACACCTGAATGAGAGTCGAGCCAGGAGGACAGGAAGAGGGTAATGGGATTGGGCAGGCACAGAGGGGCAGAAGCTGGGGGCAGACATTCCAGCAATCCCTAGGATCAGATTCATGGATGAGTAGCTACTGCACACTTGAAAAAATTACGAAGTAGGAGACAAAGTAAGAAAGGAACAGTAAGGGGAGGGGACAGAAGCAGCTGCTGTCACACAGCAGAATACACAGCCCTGCCCATCAGCAGCCTCACAAAAAACCCAGAGCACAAGCCTGGGGCAGAAGGGGAAACTGAGGCACAGAGCCTGAAGTTTCCAGCGCCGAGCCCCAGCCCAGCCCTGCTGCTGGCTCCTAAAGGCAACTTGTTCTGACCATCTGTGCCTCAGACGCTGGAGGAGAGGAGAAGCAGCCGCACCCCCCCAGCTGGTTCCTGGCAGGCAGGCACACGGAGGGAGGAGGCACTGCACCCAGGGATGCAGTGCCAGGTTCTGCCCCCCCTGCAGCCCCTCCGGGTACACAGCTCAGGACTCACAGGCGCTGCAGACGCCGTGCAGGCTGCAGTTGGCAGGGCCGCAGTCCAAGGTGTCACAGGCAGGGCCTGCCCAGAAGCGGCCGTCGCAGTGGCAGCGCCCGGCCACGCAGAGCCCGTGGCCACTGCAGTCAGGAGGGTCACAGCCCGGCTCGTGCACACACACCACGGTGGAGATGCTCCGGGGACACCGCCACATGCTGTCAAAGGGGCTGGGGACAGCAGAGGGGACAGCGTGAGCTGTGCTGGCACTGGGCTGCCAGCCCGACCCAACGCCCGCTGTATAATGCACAGATTTCATCCTGATCCACACTGGCAAACATGAACATTAATACTGGGGAAACATAAACATAAAACTACATTGGAGTCCATGTTTTAACTGCGTGATCAATCCCATCTGATAGGTATCATTTCAGACATGGAATTACAGGAGCAACACAGTCTCCCTTTAAGCAGTCCCAGCCTCCCTAATTTTGGCACCCAACACCCCTTTTCTTGAATGTTATTTGCTTTGATATAAATTATATAATTGAAGTTATGGCAACTGAATGTTAAATCCCTTCAGGTTTACAGTGAGAACTGACTAAAAAGTTGAATTTAAAGTAAAATATTCTTTAGATTCCCTCCAATGAGGCAGGGCAGGGTCTCCCAGTCAGTGTTTTTCTTCCATAATAATAAGCTGCTGACAGATGTCTGCTAATTCCCATGAATGTGCAGCTCGGAATCTCCCAGACTAAGAGCTGCTGCCTTATCCGATTCCCACATCAGCCACTCAGTCACAGGCAAAGCTTTGCTGCCTGTCTGGAACCAGCTCAGCTTTAATCCTGGATGACTAAGTGGAAAAAACATGGAGTCACTCAATCGCTTTAAATTCGAGAGCTGCTCTCTCCCACAGATCCTGTCACCTGCCCTGGCTGTGCCCTCCCAGCTGGGCCAGGGGTGGGCCTGGGCTCTGCACCCCGACAGGAGCAGCCCTGGGCACGAGCCAGCAGCACCTACCAGTGCTCAGAGGGGTAGCTGGCGAGGGTCCCGTTCAGGACCAGGGTGGCAGAGCCTCCACCATCCAGGTTGATAGCGTTGATGACTCCCTGCTGCTTCAGGAATTCTGCCATTTCCCACAGGCTGACCCTGCAAAGCAGAGGTTGTTTGCTGATTTGCCTTCAGTGAAGCTGTTAGATCAGGAGCTTGTTGCTCTCTGTGGTGGAAGGGGAAGCTCTCCCATCCCAGGCACCCTGAGGAGGGCTGTGTGAGCCTTTTCTGGCTCTCCTGAGCTCTGCAAGTCTGTGCCTTAAAACATATCCCTGGCAGCTGCAGTGTCCCTCCAGTCCAGTCCCAGGAGTTTAAGACCTTTTCCCAGCCCTTACCCTCTGGAATCCGTCTGTCCATCCACGTGAACCAAGACCAGCTGGCCCTGACTGTCGTGTCCCACCGCAGTCCTGGCTGAGATCACATTGATGAACCTGTCGAAGGATCCTGCAGGACAGGGAACAAGTCACACTCAGCCGGGGGACACAGTGGGCTGTGAAGACACATCTGTCTGCAAAACAGCTCCCAGCAAGGGGCTCATCTGAACTGCAGCACAGTGAGAACACAGCCCAGGCTCCTCTTGTTCATCCAAGCCCTACAGAAGTGCTCTTGGTTAAGTTCTTGTCTGGCACAGGAACAAAGCAGGGGATTCACAGGCCCTTGGCTTTAAACTCCTGTAAGAGGCACCTGCTTTCAGTTTCTCTGGACAGGTTAGATGGAATGGGAATTCTTGTCTGTGAGGGTGGGGAGGCCCTGCCACAGAGAAGCTGTGGCTGCCCCTGGATCCCTGAAAGTGTCCAAAGCCAGGCTGAACAGGGCTTGGAGCAACCTGGGATAGTGGAAGCTGTCCCTGCCCATGGCAGGGGGTGGAATAAGATGGTCTTTAAGGTCTCTCCAACCCAAACTACTCCATGATTTTATGAAAGCTGGACTTCTTAAGTGCCCCTCCTCCCAAGAGCCCCATGGGAAGGACAATCATGGCCAGGCTGAAGCCAGGCCCCACAGTCTTTACCTGTGGTTTGAGTGTCACCACACTCGGCCACCCGACTCTGGTTGATGTACACCTCTCCATTTCTCAGGAGCCAAACCACCCCACTCACAAGCTGCACAAAAGGGTTGGACTGATCCAGGACATCTTCCTCAGACAGGTAACTAGGAAAAGAGGGCAGGAGAATTACCGACAGTCACAGCATGCCATGTTAAAGCCTCTCCTGCTGCCAGCAGGCTCCTGAAGCAGGGAGAAGGGGAGAAGAAGGTGGAATGAAGGATAGCTACATCCAAAACCAGTACCAAGCAGCGTAAAACATCACTTTAGCAGCCAGAGCAGCCCCTGTTCTCGCTCTTCTGCACAAACCTACAGCTAATGATGGTCCCAGGCCACTGTGCCTGAAACAACTCCTGCCAGCAATGTGGCCACTGGATCCAAGCCACGGTAACAAGGGCAGAAAGCATCTGGCAGAACACAAGGACAGAGCCACTGCCAAACACTCAGGGATCTGTGGAAGCAGCTGGAACATCTTGCTGCCTGTCAGCTTCTATTCTCCAAAAATGTGACACCAAACAGCTTTGGAGAGCATTTGGAGCTACAGCATCCAGCCTGCCTGCAGCTGCACTGGATGCTGTACCTGCACCCTGCTCCTTCCATCTGGGAAGGAGGTTCCTCTGCTCTTGCAGACAGCAACAGGACTGTTCAGCTGCCACCTCCACGCTCGGGTGCTGTGTGTCACCACAGGGTGCTTCCCAAGGGATGTTGCTCTCTCCTGAATTAGGGTGATGAGTAAAACCTGCCTCATTGGACCCTGGTGCTGGGGGATGTTCGCAACTGAGAGGAGAGGATGGGAGCAGGGGCTGGAGCTGGACAGCCGTGCTCTGCCAGAGGTTTTGGGTTTAAAGGTGACTTTTTTGATGTCTTGTGGGAGCTAGATGCTCAACTTTTACCTATTTGGTATCCGTGACTGTGGGCAAACAAAGCTTTGTGCTTTGTAGAAAAGTGTAACTGCAAATACCTGAATGGAACACATGCAAAAAGAACTCCCTTTTCCCATGGGAAAGGAACAAGAAGACAACATGAACACGGCTGAAAATAGTTCAAACTACACAACAGTTTGGGCAGGGACTGACAGCTTTTAAAGCCTGGATTCACCCACTGCCAGCCCAGGGAGAGGCAGCAGCTTTGCAGGGTGGGGCTGACTGTGCCCTGTGCTGTGTTCTGCTGGTCACGATGCAGGGTGAAAGAGTGAAGTTGTGAACGACTTTCCCCACTGTCCTGACAGCCTAAATTATTTACACCCAAACTATTTTTCTGGTCATGGTTTGGAAGGCACAAAGCCACCAAGCACGGTAACTCCATTTGACAGGGACATCCTGCCAGAGCTGGGGAGCAGCAGGGCAGAGCTGACGTTAAGGGCTCAACAGTGACCCTGAAATTGCTTTGGTCCCCTCTGCAGAAGCCCCCTCACTAAAGGGACATGTCACTGACCCAGCCAGCCCCACATTTATCTCACATAAATCAAGGCTGTCAGAATGGCTGCAGGATAAAGCCCTGGCTTGCCACACTCAGTGTGGCTTTGCAGGGACCCTTGCTGAGGCCTGGGAGTGAGCTACGAGAAGGGTGGAGGATGCTGCTGCATCTTCTGAGATCATCAGAAGGATCCTGGGAACCCTTCTGGGACCTTTAGGATCCTGTTGCTGCTGGGGAAGGGCAGATCCTGGAGGCCTTTCACTCCAGGGAGCACTACAGTCCCTCAGTCAGAGGGTGCTCAGAGCTTCTGTCTCCAGCTGCTTGGGAAGTGTCACATGTAAAGGTGGACAAGAAGGCCAATGACACCTGGCCTGGACCAGCCACAGTGTAGCCAGCAGGGCCAGGGCAGTGACCACCCCTGTGCTGGGCACTGCTGAGGCACTTCCAGTCCTGGGGACAGTCCTGGGCCCCTCATGACAGGAAAGACACTGGGGGGCTGGAGCATGTCCAGAGAAGGGAACGGAGCTGGGAAGGGGCTGGAGCCCCAGGTGCAGCTGAAGGAGCTGGGAAAGGGGCTCAGCCTGGAGAAAAGGAGGCTCAGGGGGGACCTCGTGGCTCT